>ML780752.1:313295-349508 GCA_009831015.1 Picea engelmannii
ATTTTGTATTACTAACATTAAAATTAAAAATAGTCTCGCCAAACTGTGGTGGATTTGATGTAAATATTATTAAAATTAAAAGTAGTCTCGCCAAAACATGACATTGAAGGGGTTATACTTCTCTACACATCTTTTTTCTGTCAATTAAGTCAATCTCAACATGGAAGGAAATTGGTAGGCATCGACATTTGTTGGCACTGCACGCGGTTGTAAGACCCTAGGTTTGAGTTATCTTTGACCAACAAAAACCTTCAGACACCGACCCTTCCAGCATCACCTACATGTAGGTGAAGTCTCACCCGAGGTATCTATTGGGACTGTAGGAACCGAGCTTCTATAGTAGTGAGGGAATGGGAGGTGATCATCCTTGTCGTTCTTAATTATATGTTTTGTGCACGTTGTTATGTCTTTGCTCTTTGTTAGCTACTTAGTGAGTTCAGATTCATATTACCATTATATTCCAAAACCATTACTGTAACAGTTGTAACTATTGCACAATAATTATACATAAGACAAATCCATTCTAACATGCATCCAGACAGAATACATGATCAATCACATAAAAGATTGCAACACAGTAGTTAACATGGTTCACCCAACTCTAAGCTACGTCCACAACGATTGGCTTCTTTATTATGCTTTTGGTAATTGTCTCAAGCTTGTGCACTGAGCTTACAAATATACATCATGGTTATCTTCTCTTTTACCTATCCTAGCCGCTCTATAGTGCAAGCCTCTCTCTCTACATCAGCTCCTTAACATTCAAACATATAATCTTTCCTTCCCATCCTATCTTATCACTCTTCTTACTGACAGGAACTCTCGACAGTTTGGAACAAACTCCACAGTACCACTCGAGAAGAACCTCTATTATCCCAACCCATTACATATTTATACATGAATTCCAGGGCTTAAAACCCTACTTTCCCCATCCCAAAAACCCTACTACAATTCAGGATAACTCAAGTTAACTTGTTGTTCAATCTTTTTTTCCTGCTTTCATGCCTGCATGCTGCTTTTGCACTCTAACTATTGTTCTTCCTGCTTTTTCCTATCCTTCTATCTTTAGCACATTGGGTTGTCATCCTTCATTTTCTCCCACTTTCTTCTCTTGCTTTATTTCCTACTTTATTTCTTTTCTTTTATTCCTCTTTGCTTTATTTCTCTTACTGTGCGTTGTACTCTTGGATGTGCCTCAACTGTGCACTCCCTAGTCTTCCTTATTCTTCTGTGCACATCTTCTATACTTAGTATTTTTATGAATATTATTTCCAAAATGCCTATCCAATAGGCCCCCAACACTCACCCGTGGCTTGTCTTAAGCCACTTAGGTCTATTGCACACCCCTCCATGCTTGGATGAATTTTTGGGAGGCTTACTTAGCTGCAACAACTTCCTTTATTATTGTTGCCTATGTTTCCACAATCTCTTTGACCCCCTACATAGTCAAGTTGTAAGTTTTTCTTCTGCTTCATGTGCTTCTTGTTTCACCTTTCCCTATGCAGTGACCAATTCATCTATCACCTTCAATGCTTCTTCTTGCAGTGGTCCTAAGCATTGTTGAAGGATCTTATGTTGATCCCACATCTATTCCACTTCCACATATGACTACCTCTGTGCCGAAATGGTCGTCATCCGTTCTTCCAATGGAAGGGTGTTTATGCTCTCAGACGCCTTCTGGGCCTTTTCCTACGCTTCCCTTAACCTTGCTTCCATGACTTTCATCTATGGGTCCTCTACCAGATCTGTCCATATTTGTGCACTTTCCTCGTATAGTTTTGCACATTCTTCTTCTACTTTCTTGATGTTGGCCACGATTGTCATCGTTGTTCTTTCTCTTCCTGCTCATTCCTCTTATGGCATTCCCGACGTACTACGCAAGTGTAGATCCTCAATTTTCATGCGAAAGCCTTTGATGACTTCACCAATTTTCAAAACCTGCTCCTCCATAGTACTCTCTACTACTATTGATACTTCCAGTTTTTCTCTATACAGCTTATGGACAACCACTTGTGTTTTGTGTGCCATTGTTGGCACATGCTATTTTGGGGAAAAGCACGGTAATTAATGAAGACAGTTAGAAAATGGTCCTGAAAATGAGCGTGCACTGAAAAACAAGGAAAAGCAATGCTAGGAAAAGAGGAAAGTCAAAGGAAGGAAGAAGGATGCAGATTGATGAGGAAAACAGTTGGATTGTGGACAAACCTAATCCACCTAAGGTTAGTGGGTTAGGGTTTTGGTCATTGTTGTAGTGGGTTTTAACCCATTTTTTTAATATAAATATGTGTGGTAAGATATGAGGAGATCTAGTTACAATTGAGCATAGTGGTGGAGCATGAGTGAATGTTTGGATGATCTTAGAGTCAGTTTTGGATAGGTTTTTAGAGAGATGAATTGTCATAGAGGGTAAGATCGCAAGTTGTGGATCTTGGTGCAATGTTGTCAGCCTCACCTCATATGTAATGCACACAACGCAATAAATTTGATGAATAATAATAAAAGAGTGAAGAGTGATAGATCTTTGTGGACGTAGCTTTGGGGGGGGTGAACCACAGTAAAAATTTGTGTCTCTGTGTGGAATGTTTGTCTTATTTCTTACAATGGTTTATGATGAATGAATGAATCTAGTAGAAGTAAAATGTAGTGCGCATTAGAATTGTTATGATATTTACTGCAAAATGAATCTTAATGGTATAATGATGTGTTAGAATGATATATCTAATGTATGTTGAGGTAGAAAGAATGTCTAACATCACCAAAACAACCTCCCTTCCACGATTGCAGACATTTGGGTCATGCAGTCACCCATAAGCCATCTCGGGTGAGACTTCATTGTGCACTCTATGCGTAGTGTTTCCTTTTGGTATCTAGAAGGGTCGATGGTTTGTAGGGTTTTGTTGGAAACCTAAAGTAGAACCTGGGTCAGCCCAAAAAATGGTTTCGTTGCTGGTTGAAACCCAAAAGAACAGAATGGAAGGGATTTGTTAAAAAGGACAATGAAGAGAATGCAGTAGTAGAAGAGGATGTTTAGACCATGGAATCCAACTAAGTAGGAGATTGAATGATGGTTGGAAACAAAATATCTCGAGTTTGCACAGAAATGCAATAGAAACCCTAAGTATACACTGCGCTAATATTTGGAAAGGTATGTATTCACTGATCTTTATGAGGCATTTTTCTGTTATTTTCCAGAGTTGTTGCAGGAGTGGATATAGAGATTGAAGGACAATAACCCAACTAATCGGATAATACTAGTAGAGTGGACTGCTGAGAATATTGTGCATATAGAAAGAGTCAATAATAAATTCATGCGGGTAGTCGATTTCTGGCTAGATAACATCATTGTAGGATTCATTACCGAGTTTGCAGTCGACACAACAAAATAATATACTGTTGCAGAGCAAGATTTTTTGAAGGGTTCAAGAGGAAGGTATATTAGATCACTTTATACGTCAATCAAGATTTTGTTGCATGATAAAGGTGTGATGACAATGGAGTCCGACAACTAAATAACTTTGTGTGCATGGGGAGACTAGGGAAAGCACTAAGGACGATTTGAGATATGTAGAGAGATCTAGATGGTAAGAAGAAGGAAGAAATGGACCCCATTATGATGGATGAATAAGAGATCAAGGAAATAATGGATAAAGTGAGAATGACGTGTAGCGGAAGACCCTACAAGTATAAGATTAGCCGAGCGGGAGGGATTGAAAAGTGATGAAGAAGAGGTAGAGGATCTCCATGCTACATGGAATATTGAGGAAATCCTGTGTGCCACATATGATATGAAAACCATAGGTCAAGGGTCCAACGTAGAAGAAGGCTCTCCATTCCAGATCATAACTAGTGTGGAACCCACAACCCCATGTGCAACTAAGACATCAAAAAATAAAGATCCGTTTAGAAAACCAACAATTATTTGTAGAGCGAATTTAGTAGGTCAAGGGACCAGTGGAAATTCAGGTGGGAGTACAAGTTCAACTAGCAGTAGTTAGTTATATACACCACATGGAGGAGGTAGCACAACAAACTTTACAATGGTGGGAGTAGATCCAACCATTTAGTTACCATAGTTTCATGGAGAAGGGTCGGAGGACCCCGAGAAGCATCTATTTATTTGTGAAAATATTTGGGCAGCTAAACAAATCACAAATGAGGACACAAAAGTGATGCAGCTTACAATCACATTCAGATACCACACACTAGACTGGTATATGAGCCTTGTAGTAAACAGTCCACAAGGAGCACCTACAACCATCGTATATGCAAAGTAGGAACTAATCAATGAATTCCAATGACCAAGTTCAGAAGGTCAGTATATGAATGAGATGATAGAAATCAAACATAAGCCAAGAGAGTCAGTTTGGGAGATCGATTAGAATTTCAAGAGATTGAAAGGTAAGTTGAAATACCCCATCACAAACATGCAACATAAGCACCTATTTGTTAATTCATTATCGCCACATTTTAAATATCCATTGAGGCAACATAAGTTTTAGAATTAGGCTGAGGCTCTACAAGTAGCCTTACAATTGGAGGAGAATCAATATAAACATACATATCCATATGTAGAAGAGCTGAGAGAAGATATCAAGAATTTGACATTTCAGTTGAATCAGAACAAAGGCAAATAAAAGAGGGAAGTTATCTGGTGTACCTTATGCAAAACAGAAGGATATCATAAAAATGAGTGCCCAACATTTGCGTAGTACTTGGGAGAAGGACTGCCAAATCCCTTACCCACAGGAGGAACATGGTGTGAAATATGTAAAACACATGGACATGATCCCTGTCATTGTCCCTGTAAAACACATGGACATGATACCATATCTGTCCATATTTGTGCACTTTCCTCGTATAGTTTTGCACATTCTTCTTCTACTTTCTTGATGTTGGCCACGATTGTCATCACTGTTCTTTCTCTTCCTGCTCATTCCTCTTATGGCATTCCCGACGTACTGCGCAAGTGTAGATCCTCGATTTTCATGCGAAAGCCTTTGATGACTTCACCAATTTTCAAAACCTGCTCCTCCATAGTACTCTCTACTACTATCGATACTTCCAGTATTTCTCTATACAACTTATGGACAACCACTTGTGTTTTGTGTGCCATTGTTGGCACATGCCATTTTGGGGAAAAGCACGGTAATTAATGAAGACAGTTAGAAAATGGACCTAAAAAGGAGCGTGCGCTGAAAAATAGGGAAAAGCAACACCAGGAAAAAAGGAAAGTCAAAGGAAGGAAGAAGGATGCAGATTGACGAGGAAAACAGTTGGATTGTGGACAAACCTAATCCACCTAGGGTTAATGGGTTAGGGTTTTGGTCATTGTTGTAGCGGGTTTTAACCCATTTTTTTAATATAAATATGTGTGGTAAGATACGAGGAGATCTAGTTATGATTGAGCATAGTGGTGGAGCATGAGCGAATGTTTGGATGATCTTAGAGTCAGTTTTGGAGAGGTTTTTAGAGAGATGAATTGTCATAGACGGTAAGATCACAAGTTGTGGATCTTGGTGCGATGTTGTCAGCCTCACCTCATATGTAATACGCACAATGCAATAAATTTTATGAATAATAATAAAAGAGTGAAGAGTGATAGATCTTTGTGGATGTAGCATTGGGGGGGGTGAACCACGGTAAAACTTTGTGTCTCTGTGTGGAATGTTTGTCTTATTTCTTGCAATGGTTTATGATGAATGAATGAATCTGGTAGAAGTAAAATGCAGTGCGCACTAGAATTGTTATGATATTTAGCGCAGAATGAATCTTAATGGTATAATGATGTGTTATAATTATATATCTAATGTATGTTGAGGTAGAAAGAATTTCTAACATCACCACAACAACCTCCCTTCCACGATTGCAGACATTTGGGTCATGCAGTTACCCATAAGCCATATCGGGTGAGACTTCCTTGTGCACTCTATGCGTAGTGTTTCCTTTCGGTATCTAGAAGGGTTGATGGTTTGTAGGGTTTTGTTGGAAACCTAAAGTAGAACCTGGGTCAACCCAAAAAATGGTTTCGTTGCAGGCTGAAACCCAAAAGAACAGAATGGAAGGGATTTGTTAAAAAGGACAATGAAGAGAATGCAGTAGTAGAAGAGGATGTTTAGACCATGGAATCCAACTAAGCAGGAGATTGAATGATGGTTGGAAACAAAATATCTCGAGTTTGCACAGAAATACAATAGAAACCCTAAGTATACACCACGCTAATATTTGGAAAGGTATGTATTCACTGATCTTTATGAGGCATTTTTCTGTTATTTTCTAGAGTTGTTGCAAGAGTGGATATATAGAATTAAGGACAATAACCCAACTAATCGGATAAGACCAGTAGAGTGGACTACTGAGAATATTGTGCATATAGAAAGAGTCAATAATAAATTCATGCCTGTAGTCGATTTCTGGCTAGATAACATCATTGCAGGATTCATTACCGAGTTTGCAGTCGATACAACAAAATAATATACTGTTGCAGAGCAAGATTTTTTGAAGGGTTCAAGAGGAAGGTATATTAGATCACTTTATACGTTGACCAAAATTTTGTTGCATGATAAAGGTGTGATGAAAATGGAGTCCGACAACTAAATAACTCTGTGTGCATGGGGAGACTGGGGCAAGCACTAAGGACGATTTGAGATATGGAGAGAGATCTAGATGGTAAGAAGAAGGAAAAAATGAACCCCATTATGATAGATGAATAAGAGATCAAGGAAATAATGGATGAAGCGGGAATGACGTGCAACGGAAGACCCTACTAGTATAAGATTAATAGGAAGAAGAGGGAAGTAGCCGAGTAGGAGGGATTGAAAAGTGGTGAAGAAGAGGTAGAGGATCTCCATGCTACATGGAAGATTGGGGAAATCCTATGTGCCACATATGATATGAAAACCATAGGTCAAGGGTCCGGCGCAGAAGAAGGCTCTCCATTTCAGATCATAATTAGTGTGGAACCCACAACCCCATGTGCAACTAAGACATCAGAAAATAAAGATCCATTTAGAAAACCAACAATTATTTGTAGAAGGAATTTAGTAGGTCAAGGGACCAATGGAAATTCAGGTGGGAGTACAAATTCAACTAGCAATAGTTAGTTATATACACCACATGGAGGAGGTAGCACAACAAACTTTACAATGGTGGGAGTAGATCCAACCATTTAGTTACCATAGTTTCATGGAGAAGGGTCAGAGGACCCCGAGAAGCATCTATTTATTTGTGAAAATATTTGGGTAGCTAAACAAATCACAAATGAGGACACAAAAGTGATGCAGCTTGCAATCACATTCAGAGACCACACACTAGACTGGTATATGAGCCTTGCAGTAAACAGTCCACAAGGAGCACCTACAACCATCGTAGATGCAAAGTAGGAACTAATCAATGAATTCCAACAACCGAGTTCAGAAGATCAATATATGAATGAGATGATAGAAATCAAACATAAGCCAAGAGAGTCGGTTTGGGAGATCGATTAGAATTTCAAGAGATTGAAAGGAAAGTTGAAATACCCCATCACAAACATGCAACATAGGCACCTATTTGTTAATTCATTATCGCCACATTTTAAATATCCATTGAGGCAACATAAGTTTTATAATTAGGCTGAGGCTCTACAAGTAGCCTTACAATTGGAGGAGAATCAGTATAAACATACAGATCCATCTGTAGAAGAGCTGAGAGAAGATATCAAGAATTTGATATTTCAGTTGAATTAGAACAAAGACAAATAAAAGAGGGAAGTTATCTGGTGTACCTTATGCAAAACAAAAGGATATCATAAAAACAAGTGCCCAACATTTGCGCAGTACTTGGGAGAAGGACTGCCAAATCCCTTACCCATAGGAGGAACATGGTGTGAAATATGTAAAACACATGGACATGATCCCTGTCATTGTCCCATGATGCAAAAGTACCAAATAGTGCCTAAGAGTACATTATGTAATTTTTTAAAGTCTGTTGGACATGAGGAAAAGGATTGTTGAACTTTGGAAATGATGAAGGAAAGGACCTCAGATGCTTATAGGATGCAGGTTGAACCAATGATGGGTCCATTGCACAAAAATATAATAACACACAACAGTTTACAACACAACCACAATATAATCAAGTACCACAATATAATACACTGTGTGCAAACAATCAAGGAAACAAAGGATTGATAGGAGGAGGTCATGGAGGAAGAGGATTTGGAAGATGTAGAGCACCAATAACTTGTCACAATTGTCAACAACCTGGACATTATGCAAGGGATTGTCCACTTCCACCATCGACATTGTTGGTAGCAGGCCAAAGTGGAAATAAGGATGATCGTGGGGAAAGAAAGCGTGCAGAAAGAGAAGCGACAGCTGGAAGGAAACACAACATGCGTGCATGAAAGAAATCATGCACAAGGAAAGCGATAATTGGATGGAGAAACAACACACACACATGGGAGGAAGAACTCACGTCGGTAGGGTTAGGGTTTTGGTAACGAATTGTAATGGCTGAAGAGCCAAAGATGTATAAATATCAATACCGAGGTATTTTGGAAGAGTTCAGAGTTTAGAGTGGAGAGTTATGTATTTTTGAGGGATTTTGTAGTTGTTCTGATTTAGTTAGTAGTTGGCTTTGCATTATCGTAAATATGTATGAGTTGATGCGATATGTAATGTTCTTGTATGAACTATTTTGTAAGCTATTGAGCTAGAGGAGAGGAGTGAAGGTAGATCTTCAGGATTAGATCACAGGCTAAGGAGCCTAGTGTGGTCTAGTTTGCCTCATATAGATCTTACCCAATCTGAGGAGAATTGTAAGCGCACAACATTGTAGATGCAGAAATACCATAATAAAAGAGCCGAGAGCCAAATCTTTGTGTACGTATCCCAGGAGGGGGTGAACCATGGTAATATATGTGTAATGTGATGAATGCATGCATATCTTTATCCTCTTTTCAGTAGTTAAATATTATGCTTAATGAATGAATGGGTTACTATATTGCTATGAAATATGGTTGTGTTATTAAGGAAATAAGTTGTTGAAGGTAATGCACAGCCACGAATAACAGTAGGTTAAAATCACTAGTTATAGTAAATGGATCTAAATACAGATCTCATACCTCATACTCAATCCTGGGCTATAAACACCTGAGTCTTACAACCACCCATTAAAGCTATCTCGGGTGAGACTGTGCAACACATTCTGTGTGTTGTGTTTCCTTCTAGTTTACTAGGAGGGTCGATATTTTTAGAGGCTTTGTTGGAAACACGAAGGACATGAACCTTGGGTCAATAAGAAGCTCAGAGTAGAATAGAGGAGAGTAACCAACAAATGGTTTTGTTGTCATTAGTAGGAACATAGGCAGATTGAGTAGCTGAGATAGGTCGAGCGAGGAACGAGCAAAGAAAAGAAGAGAACAATGAGCCATTATAAGGGAATGTTGAGACTGTGGAATCCTACGAAAGAAAAAATCAAAAGCTGGTTGAGAACCAAAGAACTAGATTTTTCACAGAAAGACAATAGAAACCCTAGAATAACACCCTGCAAATATCTGGACAAATACGTGTTTACTTATTTACATGAAGTCTTTTTCTATGATTTTCCACATCTATTGCATGAATGGATTCTAAGGTTGAAGGATAACCATGCGACGAACTGGATTCGACAGTTAGAGTGGACCCCAGTAAAGATTGAGCAGTTACAATAGGTGAACAACAAATTCACCTGTGCAGTAGACTTTTGGCTTGACAGTATTGTGGCAGGCTTCATAACAAAGTTTTCAGTTGACACAGCGAAGTCATAAAGCGCAGTGGAGCACAAATTCCTACGTGGACCTCGAGGAAGGTACATTTGATCACTATATACTTCTATTAAGATACTGCTATATAACAAATGTGTAATGACAATGGAATCAGATAGCTAAACTTCCCTGCATGCATGGGGGAAGGGGGGAAGCACTGACAGAGGGAGGAGGAATGGAAGGAGGTAAGGATAAGGGCAAGAAAGAGGAGGAAACTTTGGACCTGATCATGATGGATGATGACCAGATCAAGTGGATCTTATCATCGACGGGAAGGAAGCATAGCAGAGTACCCTACCAATACAAGATGAATACCAAGAAGAGAGTCGTAGCTACGAGGGAAGGCTTGACGAGTGATGAGGAAGAGGTAGAGGATCTCTGGGCTGTGGAGCAGATTGAGGAAATCCTGCGTGAAACATATGAAATGATTATGAGAGGTCCAAGAGCAGGAGAAGAAGGCAACCATCCTATCCATATTAATGTCAGTGTGGAACCCATAAACCCATGTGTGACTAATACACCAAAGAGAACACCACCGTTTAGACAACTGAACTTTGGAGGAAGTCCGACAGCAGGAAGTGCATCTCCACAAGGAGCAACAACTGGAGGGGCCAGTCTAGGCAACAATAGTCAAGTATCTACACTACATGGATGAGGTAGTAGTTCAATATTTAGAATGGCAGGACATGATCCCACCATCAGGTTACCCGAATTTCGAGGAGAAGCAATAGAAGACCCTGAAAAGCACTTGTTCATTTGTGCAAAGATCTAGGAAGCAAAACAAATCACTGATGAAGATACCAAACTTGCACAACTACCTATTACGCTAAGAGACAATGCACTAGATTGGTACATGAGTCTAGACACAAACAGTTCTCCAGGGACGACAAGGACACTGGTCGACATTAAGAAGTTATTGATAAATGAGTTTGAGAAGTTGAGCTCAGAGGATCAATGCATGAATGAGATGATCAAAATAAGACAGAAACCAAGAGATTATGTATGGGAGATTGATCAGAGATTCAAGCGACTAAAGGGAAAGTTAAAATACCTCATGACCAATATGCAACATCGACACCTATTTTTCAACTCACTACTCCCACACTTAAAATACCCTTTATGACAACATAAATTTCGGACGTAGGCATAAGCTCTGTAGGTAGCCTTGCAGCTGGAAGAGAATCAATACCAGTAGACAGACCCAACGATTGAGGAATTGAAGAATCTAACATTTCAGATGAACCAGAATAAGAACAAGGAAAACCGAGAAGCCATTTGGTGCACCACATGCAGGACGGAAAGACACCACAAGAATGAATTCCCAATGTTCACGAAGTATATGGCAGCAAGTATGCCAAATCCGTTACCACTAGGAGAACTATGGTGCGAAATCTACAAGAAACCAGGTCACGACCCTTATCACTGCACGATGATGCAGAAATACCAGACAGTCCCAAATAGTTCACATTTCACCTTTTGTAAGTCAGTGGGCCACGATGATAAAGATTGCAGAACTATGGAGTTGATGCAAGAAAGGACATCAGACGCATATAGAGTACAGGCCGAGATGATGACTGGGAAAACAATGCCACAATTTAATCTAGTTCTAGATCCATACAACACTGCGCAACAATTGTATAATAATGTGCATCAACCGTACAATAACACACAGGCGCAGTACAACCCGACACAACCTCAATACAATACCACACAGTATAATCAGGTGCCATAATATAATGGGCCGAGAGGTGATCGAGTAGGCTACAAAGGAGGAGGATGAGCCAGAGGTGGTTTAGGACGAGGTAGAGTACCCATCACATGTCACAATTGTCAACAGCCAGGACATTATTCATGAGAATTCCCACTACCACCAACAACTTGTATGTATTGTTGCACATCGGACCATGATACAAAGGAATGTCCGACCTTACTAGTAAAGATTTAGGAAAAGAGGAATCAAAACAACTAAAATGTTCAGTGGATCTCAGTTGAAGCAAGGGATGAAGGACAAAACATCAACATAGTCACTCGTGGAAGAGCTAAAACAGGCACTGACGCAGTTCGATAGGAACAAGAACACAATCAGTGGGTGAAGAAGAACACTGAACCAAAAAAGCAGTTCGATGTGTAGAAGGAGAATGAGATATTCAAGCAAGACAGACAAGAATTTTAGAAGGAGGACATGCCGTCGACTTCAAGTGCGCAACAAGACAAGGAAGCACCAGAATACAAGATGCCTCCATCATTGGATCATACCAATGGGATGCAACCCATGGGACAAGTAAGTACAATCAAAGGCTTTTTGCAATCATGTGTAAAGGTATTAAGTGATCCATGATCTGTGAAAATATTGCAAAACATACTAGAAAAATGTAGCAGCGAGACAGAAGAAAAGATAGAACCAAAAACAGTTAATCACCTACACACAAGAGAAGAACAAGTAGGAAATTTAGATTGAATGCTAACATTGGGGATTTCAATATGGGAGACATAATATTGGATCTAGGATCGAAAGTGAATGTATTATCAAAGAAGACATGACAATGCATGGGAGAGACAACATTAGGATACTCACATGTTCAATTGAAACTAGAAAACCAACATAGAGTCCTACCAATCGGTAGACTGAAAGGAGTGACCGTAGATCTTGATGGAGTATGCACTAAAGAAAACTTTGAAGTCATCGAAATAGTGGATGGAACAACACCTTACCCAACGTTGCTTGGTCTAGATTGGGCGTTTGACAACCAGGCCATAATCAATTTGAAACCCAGGAAAATGACATTTGAGTCTAGAGAATATAGGGTCATCGCACCATTAGACCCATCATAAGGGGAGAGGTTTGTAGAACCTACTTGCCTAGACTTAGAGGAAATCAACCAGTTGTACAGAACAACTGCACACGATGAGGATTACGTAAACCCAACTGCAGATGGGGTACCCATTTGGCGGAGCATTACTTCATGTGCAACGGACTCAGACACCAGTTTAGAGAATTGGCAGCAGAGGCTACACAAAGTATCCACATTAATATGTGCAAGAATAGATAGCGCAGTAAGATGGGTAGGCACAGAAATCAGGGAACCACCGAGTTTCCATAGACTAAATGATTTGGAAACATTCTTGACACAATACAAAGACACAGTGTTAGAGAACCAGAGATTGTTATCAATTGACTTAGCACTTAAGGTCACACATGTAAGATGGTGGGGCACAAACAAAGAGACAATCACAAATTGGTACCAATGTAAGAGGTTACTGCACATAAGGTTCGATGTAGAACCAAAAAACAACAAACATCAGAAGTACGAAGGAAAAGGGACACCAACATAACACTTGGAGAAGTGCAGAATGTTGTGGAAAATGACACCCCCAAAGGAATGGCCTCATTACTTCATACACACTCTAGAGGGCATACGAGCGAATTGGTATATATACCAGGCATTGCGCAAGGGAACTACGACCTGGACGACATTGCAACATAATTTTTCAATCACTTTCTCATTTGAACATGAGAACCCCAACATAGATGCAACCCTTAAATGGAACAAAGGAGTAATATTCATCAAAGAACCAGAAGTACAATTGATCACAAAAGAACAACAGTGGAACAAACAGACAGTCAAGGACCTGTTGGCATGTTACCATGTATAGGAGGAAGCACCTAATGAAGATGATCCACATGATATTCAGATCAAAGAAGTAGAAGGCAAAAGAGACGTGGAAGGCCGACCCATAGAATCCAAAGTCATTTCTGTGTCGATCAAGGTAAAGAAAGTTAACATCGGGACAACTGAGTAGCCCAAAATGGACAACATTGGAGATTATTGGGATGAACAAACAAGAGTTGTTGCACGAATACAATGACATATTTCCCACAACATTTACAGAGATGAAGGGTGTAGCCAGAGAACTAGCAGAAATGAAGATACTACTCAGACCTGACGCGAGACCTATTAGACAACGACCCTACAGATTGAACCCAATATACAAACAAAAGTCAAAGATGAGATTGACGGGATGCTCGAAGTTGGCATCATAGAACTAGTTGAGGAGTCATAATGGATAAGCCTAATGGTAGTATAGGACAAGAAACAAGGAGGGATCAGGATATGCGTCGACTTAAGGAAGTTGAACGATGCATTCCTACATGACCCATTCCCTACACCATTCACGGATGAAGTGTTAGATAATGTTGGAGGACATGAAACTTACTCATTCACCGATGGATTCTTAGGCTATCATCAGATTAAGATAGCACATGAGGAAAGATACAAAACAATGTTTGCAACAGAATGGGGATATTATTAGTACACAATCATACTGTTTGGACTGAAGAATGCACCAAAAATATTCTCCAGAGTGGTCATCGCAACATTTAAAGAATTCATCCATCAATTTCTTGAAGTCTACCTTGATGATTGGACGGTCTATAATTTATTGAAAAACCACGTGGAAGGTTTACGGTTGATGTTAGAAATATGCAGACAGTGCCAGATATCACTGAATATAAATAAATTCATATTTGGAACACCGTTTGGGATACTATTAGGTCATATAGTATGCAAACAAGGTCTATTAGTAGATCCAGCAAAGATCGCAGTCATTGTTAACTCGCCAGCACCAAAAACAGTCTGTCAGCTAAGAGCGACATTAGGACACACATGATACTACAGGAAATTCATCAAAGGATATGTGCAGATCACTACAACGATGGAAAAGTTGTCAAGGAAGGATATGGAGTTTCAGTGGAACGATGAGTGTCAACACAGTCTGGATACCTTGAAGGAAAATATGGTTACCGTGTTGATATTAGTATTTCTAGACTGGGAGAAGACATTCCACGTACATGTAGATGCATCAACGATAGCACTTGGAGCTATCTTAGCACAGCCAGGAGCAGGAGACTTGGATCACCCGATAGCGTTTGCAAGAAGAAAGCTATCCGAATCAGAACATAACTATAACACTATAGAAAGAGAAGGCCTAGCCATGGTCTATGCACTACAGAAGTTCAGACATTACTTATTGGGAAAACACTTTAAGATGTTCACAGATCAATCAACCCTAAAATAACTAGTCAACAAGCCAGTGTTGGGGGGGGGATAATCTATCGATGGTTATTGCTATTTCAATAATTTGACTTAGAAGTAATAGTTAAACCAGGAAAATTGAACGCAGGACCTGACCACCTATCAAGGGTCACAAATGGAAAAGAACATACGAATTTAGAATATAACTTTCCGGATGCACAACTATTCTCAGTATAGATTGCTGATGAATACTTCGCAAACATCATTGAGTACTTGAGTCCAGGTACCACACCGCAATAATATATCACCACGCAGAAGAAAAACCTGGTAGTCTGCACAGTCGACTATCAACTGATTGCAGGACATTTATATAAGATGGGCACATATAACATCTTGCAAAGATACATGTTAGAACACAAAAGACTAGGAGTCTTAGCAGAATCCCACGAGGGAATAGCAGGAGGGAATTATGTAGGTAAAGCTACTGTGCAGAAGGTATTGTGCGCAGGACTATAGTGGCCAATGATTCATAGAGACTCAAAGGAGTACCGTCAAGGATGCGATGTCTGTCAAAGGGTAGGAAAAACCAATAGAAGGGACAAGATGCCATTACGACCACAAGTAACATTACAGGCATTTGACAAGTGGGAAATAGACTTTGTGGGACCAATCAACCCACCCAGAAAAAGAATAGAGGCTTGGTACATTATCACCGCGACAAAATACTTAACAAGATGGGTGGAAGCTGCACCAGTAAAATATTGCAGCGCAGAAACAACAACGCACTTTTTGTTTGAACACGTAGTCACCAGATTTGGGTACCCAAGAGTTTTTATGAGCGACCGAGGCACACACTTCATAAACAACACCATCTGCGTGATGAATGAAGAGTTTGAAGTCCATCATCAGAAGAGCACACCATATCATCCAAAGGAAAATGGCACAGTGGAAACCTTCAACAAAATTCTGGAGAACGCACTGAAAAATATTTGTAACATCAACATAGATGACTGGGACCTCAAAGTACCAGCAGTATTATGGGCATACATGACTACATGCAAAAGGATGATAGAGAACACACCATTTAAACTGGTTTATGGCCAAGAAGCAGTGGTGCCATTAGAATTCCTAGTACCAAGCTTGCATGTAGAAACCATCACACAAATGATAGAATGAGGTGCAGTACAGGAGAGACTGAATCAATTACTAACAATGGAGGAAGATCGAATATTAGCAAGATTCCACCAACAAGTTTAGAAGGCCAGAGACAAGGCTTGGCACAATAGACACATCAAGAAGAAAACGTTCAAGGAAGGAGATTTAGTATTGATGTATGACAACAAATTGTTTCAGCACCCGAGAAATCTCAGAATGCATTGGTTAGGATCGTACGAGGTAAAATCTATCACAAATGGAGGAGATGTACAATTAAGAGATTTAGCAGGCGCAAAACTTAGAGGAATGATCAACGAGAGCCGACTGAAGTTGTACACGGACAGTCGACCGTCCAAAGAAGACATGGAAATGCATGGGATAAACAACATTAGGATACTCACATGTTCAATTGAAACTAACAAACCAACATAGAGTCCTACCAATCAGTAGACTGAAAGGAGTGACTGTGGATTTTGATGGAGTACGCACTAAAGCAAACTTTGAAGTCATCGGAATAGTGGATGGCACAACACCTTACCCAGCATTTCTTGGTTTGGATTGGGCATTTGAAAACCAAGCCATAATCAATTTGAAAACCAAAAAATTACATTTGAGTCTAGAGAATATAGGGTCATGCACCATTAGACCCATTAGAAAGGGGAGAGGTTTGTAGAACCTACTTGCCTAGACTTAGAGGAAATCAACCAGTTGTACAGAACAACTAGACGCGATGAGTATTATGTAAACCCAACTGCAGATGGGGTAATCAGTTGGTGGAGCATTACTTCATGTGCAACGGACTCAGACACCAGTTTAGAGAACTGGCAGGAGAGGCTACATGAAGTATCCAAGTGAACATGTGAAAGAATAGACCATGCAGTAAGATGGGTAGGCACAGAAATCAGGGAACCACCCAGTTTCCACAGACTAAATGATTTGGAAACATTCTTTACACAATACGAAGACACAGTGTTAGAGAACCAAAGACTGTTATCACTTGACTTATCACTTAAGGCCACACCAATAAGATGGTGGGGCACACACAAGAAGACAATCACAAATTGGTACCAATGTAAGCGGTTACTGCGCATAATATTCGACGCAGAACAAAAAAACAACAAACATTAGAAGTACAAAGGACAAGGGACACCAACAGAACACTTGGAGAAGTGCAGAATGTTGTGGAAAATGAAACCCACAGAGGAATGGCCTCATTACTTCATATACACTCTAGAGGGCATACCAACAAATTGGTATACAAAGCAGGAATTGCGCAAGGGAACTGCGACCTGGATGACATTGCAACATAATTTTTCAATCACTTTCTCATTTGAACATGAGAACCCCAACACAGATGCAACCCTTAAATAGAACAGAGGAGTAATATTCATCAAAGAACCAAAAGTACAATTGATCACAAAAGAACAACAACGGAACAAACAGACAGTCAAGAACCTGTTGGCATGTTACTATGTACAGGAGGAAGCACTGAATGAAGATAATCCGCCTGATATTTAGATCAAAGAAGTAGAAGGAAAAAGAGATGTGGAAGGCCCATCCATAGAAGCCAAAGTCATTTCTGTGTCGATCAAGGTAAATAAAGTTAACATCTGGACAACTGAGTAGCCCAAAATGGCCATCATTGGAGATTACTAGGATGAGCAAATAGTAGAAAGCATCACAGAGTTGTTGCATGAATACAATGACCTATTTCTCACAACATTTATAGAGATTAAGGGTATAGCTGGAGAACTAGGAGAAATGAAGATACCACTTAGACCTGACACGATACCTATTAGACAATGACCCTATAGATTGAACCCAATATACAAACAAAAAGTCAAATATGAGATTGACAGGATGCTCGAAGCCGACATCATAGAACCAGTTGAGGAGTCAGAATGGATAAGCCCAATGGTAGTACAAGACTAGAAACAAGGAGGGATCAGGATATGCATCAACTTAAGGAAGTTGAACAATGCATGCCTACATGACCCATTCCCTACACCGTTCACGGATGAAGTGTTAGAGAATGTGGGAGGACATGAAACTTACTCATTCACTGATGGATTCTCAGGCTATCATTAGATTAAGATAGCACATGAGGAAATATACAAAACCACGTTTGCAACATAATGGGGATATTATCAGTACACAGTCATGCCATTTGGATGGAAGAATGCACCAACAATATTCTCCAAAGTGGTCATCGCTACATTTAAAGAATTCATCCATCAATTTCTTGAAGTCTACCTGGATGATTGGATGGTCTATAGTTTATTGAAAAACCATGTGGAAGTTTTATGGCTGATGTTAGAAAGATGCAGATAGTGCGAGATATCACTGAATATAAATAAATGCATATTTGGAACACCGTTTGGGATACTATTAGGTCATATAGTATGCAAACAAGGTCTATTAGTAGATCCGACAAAGAGCGCAATCATTGTTAACTTGCTAGCACAAAAAACAATCTGTCATCTAAGAGCGATGTTAGGACACACAAGATACTATAGGAAATTCATCAAAGGATATGCACAGATCACCGCACCGATGGAAAAGATGTTAAGGAATGATACAAAGTTTTAGTGGAAAGATGAGTGTCAACATGGTCTAGATACCTTGAAGGAAAATATGGTTACCACGCCGATATTAGTATTTCTAGACTAGGAGAAGAAATTCCATGTGCATGTAGATGCATCAACGATAGCACTTGGAGCTATCTTGGCGCAACCAGGAGCAGGAGACTTGTATCACCCGATAGCGTTTGCAAGAAGAAAGCTATCCGACTCAGAACATAACTATAACACTACAGAAAGAGAAGGCCTAGCCATGGTCTATCCACTACAGAAGTTTAGGGATTACTTATTGGGAAAACACTTTAAGATGTTCACAGATCAATCAACACTAAAATACCTAGTCAACAAGCCAGTGTTGGGGGGGGGGAGAATCTGTCGATGGTTACTGCTATTTCAAGAATTTGACTTGGAAGTAATAGTTAAACCAGGAAAATTGAACGCAGGGCCTGGCCACCTATCAAGGGTCACGAATGGAAAAGAACCTATGAATTTAGAAGACAACTTTCCGGATGCACAACTATTCTCAGTATATATTGCTGATGAATACTTCATAAACATCATTCAGTACTTGAGTACAGGTACTGCTGTAATGTCCCCACTTTGGGACATCATCACAGGGCAGAGACTTATGATGACCAGAGTAGCCAGATGGATGTTATAGTGAGTACAGGGGTATTTGAGAGGCATTGTGGGGTCCACTTGGCATTTATCATCATATTCCATCATTATGAGTCATTTTGCATAGGTTGGCTTTGGTTTCGTTCCATTCCGACGATTTCCATGATTTTGACTATTTTGAGCTATAAGTTAATTAAAATCACTGAAGAGGTCATTTTGGGCACATTACTTGGAGGAACCTCTCAGTGTAATAGCTCATGGGAATCGGGAGGAGAAACACTACAGGATGGGATGTCTAGAAGTGACTTTCAGTGGCCAAGGAAGCCACAAGGAGAGATAAGGAGATTTTCAGAGGTAAAAAGGTTAATTAATTAATTAAAGTGATTTAATTAATTAATTAAATATTAATAAAATGAAAGTCACTTTGGAGGGACAAGGTGAGACAAAAAGTATAAAAGGAAGGCAAGGGCTTCTACTCAGGATTCATGTATGATCTTATTTTCATATCTGGCTTTTAGCTAGTGAGCCCAACATTGGGGGTTTTGAAGGTTTTGACATAACAAACCCTAGAGGACGATTCGGTGGTGAAAGATTCCACCTATCTTGTCCCGAGCTTGGTCTCAGAGATGTAATACTCTCCCACACCATTCTAGTTCCAGAACTACTCAGTTGCAGGAGGATTCTACATCAATTTCATGTGCAGATAGATAGAGGGCGCATCAGTTGAGGAATTCCAGCAAGAGGGGCGCACCATCTTTGGAGAGAGATTTGTTGTAGGAGATTAGCAGGGCCATTGAGGATTCTATCACTTGGGTCTTCATTGCAGGGCCTTGGACATCAGATCTAGTGCTTTCTAAGACAGTTTTATGACTCGGATTATTTCTTGAGCAGTGGGGCGAATTGGAGAGAAGGAGGGCATTTTTGAGATTCAGATCTAGTCAGTTTGGAGGGGTTACACTTCAGATCCGATCCTGAGACTTCACCTAGTGACTTGCAGTGGCCCGATCTACATTCCTGGGGAGTTTCAGAGCATTTGTAGGTCTCCTTCATCAGGGCCGAATTATCTAGGGTTACAGTCATCTAGGGGGGCATACCATTCAGTAGAGGAGTTCAGATCTACAGGGTTTGAGAGTGGATTTGGAGATTTGGACATCTAGATTGTCCTTACAGTTGCCCGATCTATCAGACAACATGTTTCCAGGGTGATTGGATGATTTTGGTAGCAAGGCCGAATTGTTGAGGAGCTTCAACTATCTAGCAGGGCATGGCACTTTCCATCTTGGAGGTTGAGCATTCGTATGGCCCAGATCTACTTGTATTTAGTCTTCATTATATATCTAGCCTTTGGAGGCTTATTGGTATTGTCGGGAGCTTTTTGTAGCAGCTCTATTATCTATCTTCTTGGCCATTTGTTAGCATCCTCATTGTAGCAGGTTCTTCTATCTTATTAATAAAGAAGATTTAAGATGTTTTGGCTTGTCTATCATATTGCATATGGTTGAGGTATGTTCCATGGTTGTCTCTTCTTGTTATTTGATGCAAACATTCATATAAACACATCAGTAAACCTTAAGGCTGAAATCAAGAGGCCATTCAGCAAGTAAACACACCTAAACCAGTATTCTAGCCAAGTGTTTGACAAAACACCGCAACCAGAAAAAGTTTTAAAAAGACACCAAAATAGTGATGATCCTTGCATAATGGCTTCGGATCATTACAACTGCGCCGCAAGAATATATCACCGCGCAGAAGAAAAACCTAGTATTCCACATGACCGACTATCAACTAATTGCAAGACATTTATATAAGATGGGCGCAGATAACATCTTGCAAAGATACATGTTAAAACACGAAAGACCAAGAGTCTTAGCAAAATCCCACGAGGTAATAACATGAGGGAATTATGCAGGTAAAGCTACTGTGCAGAAGGTATTGTGTGCAGGACTATGGTTTCCAACGATTCATAGAGTCTCGAAGGAGTATTGTCAAGGATGTGATGTCTATCAAAGAGTAGTAAAACCCAACAGAAGGGATGAGATGCCATTATGAACACAAGTAACATTACATGCATTTTACAAGTGGGCAATAAACTTTGTGGGACCAATCAACCCACCTGCAAAAAGAACAGAGGCTCGGTACATTATCACCACGACAGAATACTTAACAAGATGGGCGGAAGCTGCACTAGTAAAATATTGCAGTACAAAAACAACAACACACTTTTTGTTTGAACACGTAGTGACCAGATTTGGGTGCCCAAGAGTTTTGATGAGCGACCAAGGCACACACTTCATAAACAACACCATCTGTGTGATGAATGAAGCATTTGAATTCCATCATCAAAAGAGCACACCGTATCATCCACAGGAAAATGGCACAGTGGAAACCTTCAACAAAATTCTAGAGAACATGCTGACAAAGAACTGTAATGTCAATAGAGATGACTGGGACCTCGAAGTACCAACAATATTATGGGCATACAGGACTACATGCAAAATGTTGATAGGGAACACACCATTTAAACTGGTTTATGGATAAGAAGCAATGGTGCCATTAGAATTCTTAGTACCAAGCTTGCGCGTAGCAACCATCACACAAATGACATAACAAGGCATAGTACATGAGAGACTAGATCAATTACTAACCATGGACGAAGAACAAATATTAGCAGGATTCCACCAACAAGTTTAGAAGGCTAGAGACAAGGCTTGGCATGATAGACACATCAAGAAGAAAACGTTCAAAGAAGGAGATTTAGTATTGATGTATGACATCAAATCATTTCAGCACCCGGGAAATCTCAGAATGAATTGGTTAGGACCATATGAGGTAAAATCTATCACAAATGGAGGAGATGTACAATTAAGAGATTTAGTAGGCGCAGAACTCAGATGAATGATCAACGAGAGCTGACTAAATCTGTACAAGGACAATCGACCGTCCAATGAAGACATGGCAATACATGGGAGAGACAACATTAAGATACTCACATGGTTAATTGAAACTAGCAAACCAACATAGAGTCCTACCAATCGGTAGAATGAAAGGAGTGAACATAAATCTTGATGGAGTACGCACTAAAGGAGACTTTGAACTCATCGAAATAGTGGATGGAACAACACCTTACCCAACGTTGTTTGGTCTGGATTGGGCATTTGAAAACCAAGTTATAATCAATTTTAAAACTAGGAAAATGACATTTGAGTCCAAAGAATATAGGGTCATCGCACCATTATACCAATCAAAAGGGGAGAGGTTTGTAGAACCTACTTGCCTAGACTTAGAGGAAATAAACCAGGTGTACAAAACAACTACACGCGATGAGGATTACGTAAACCCAATTGCAGATGGGGTACTCATTTGGTGGAGCATTACTTCATGTGCAATGGACTTAGACACCGGTTTAGAGAACTGGCAGGAAAGGCTACACGAAGTATCCACATGAAGATGTGAAAGAATAGACTGTGCAGTAAGATGGGTAGGCACCGAAATTAGGGAACCACCCAGTTTCCATAGACTGAATGATTTGGAAACATTCTTTACACAATATGAAGACACACTGCTAGAGAACTAGAGACTGTTATCACTTGACTTATCACTTAAGGCCACACCCGTAAGATGGCGAGGCACACACAAGGAAACAATCACAAATTGGTACCAATGTAAGTGGTTACTGCACATAATGTTCGACGCAGAACAAAAAAACAACAAACATTAGAAGTACGAAGGACAAGGGACACCAACGAAAAAATTGGAGAAGTGCAGAATGTTGTGAAAAATGACACCCCCAGAGGAATGGCCTCATTACTTCATACACACTCTAGAGGGCATACCAGTGAATTGGAATACAGACCAGGAATTGCATAAGGGAACTACAACCTGGACAACATTGCAACATAATTTTTCAATCACTTTCTCATTTGAACATGAGAACCCCAACACAGATGCAACCCTTAAACAGATTAGAGGAGTAATGTTCATCAAAGAAATATAAGTAAAATTGATCACAAAAGAACAACATTGGAACAAACAAATAGTCAAGGACTTGTTGGCATGTTACCATGTACAGGAGGAAGCACCGAATGAAGATGATCTGCATGATATTCAGATCAAAGAAGTAGAAGGAAAAAGAGACATGGAAGGCCCACCCATAGAATCCAAAGTCATTTTTGCGCCAATCAAGGTAAAGAAAGTTAACATCGAGACAACTGAGTAGCCCAAAATGGACATCATTGGAGATTACTGGGATGAGAAAACAGTAGAAATCATCATAGAGTTGTTGTGCGAATACAACGATCTATTTCCCACAACATTTATAGAGATGAAGGGTATAGCAAGAGAACTAGGAGAAATGAAGATACCACTGAGACTTGATGTGATACCTATTAGACAAAAACCCTATAGATTGAACCCAATATACAAACAAAAAGTCAAAGATGAGATCGACAGGATGATCGAAGCCGACATCATAGAACCAGTTGTGGAGTCAAAATGGATAAGCCCAATGGTAGTACAGGACAAAAAACAAGGAGTGATCAGGATATGTGTCGACTTAAGGAAGTTGAATGATGCAAGACTAGATGACCCATTCCCTACACCATTCATGGATGAAGTGTTAGAGAATGTGGGAGGACATGAAACTTACTCATTCACCGATGGATTCTCAGGATATCATCAGATTAAGATATCACATGAGGAAAGATACAAAACCACGTTTGCGACAGAATGGGGATATTATTAGTACACAGTCATGTCGTTTGGACTGAAGAATGCACCAACAATATTCTTCAGAGTGGTCATCGCAGCATTTGAAGAATTCATCCATCAATTTCTTGAAGTCTACCTGGATGATTGGACGGTCTATAGTTTATTGAAAAACCATGTGGAAGTTTTATGGCTGATGTTAGAAAGATGCAGACAGTGCCAAATATCATTGAATATAAATAAATGCATATTTGGAACACCACTTGGGATACTATTAGGTCATATAGTATGAAAACAAGGTCTATTAGTAGATCCAACAAATATTGCAGTCATTGTTAACTTGCCAGCACCAAAAATAGTCTGTCATCTAAGAGAGACATTAGGACACACATGATACTATAGGAAAATCATCAAAGGATATGCACAGATCACCGCACCGATGGAAAAAATGTTAAGGAAGGATACAAAGTTTTAGTGGAACGACGAGTGTCAACACGGTCTGGATACCTTGAAGGAAAATATGGTTATCGCACCGAAATTAGTATTTCCAGACTGGAAGAAGACATTCCATGTGCATGTAGATGCATCAACGATAACACTTGGAGCTATCTTGGTGCAGCCAGGAGCAGGAGACTTGGATAACCCGATAACGTTTGCAAGAAGAAAGCTATCCGACTCATAACATAACTATAACACTACAGAAAGAGAGGGCCTAGCCATGGTCTATGCACTGCAGAAGTTTAGGCATTACTTATTGGGAAAACATTTTAAGATGTTCGCAGATAAATCAACCCTAAAATACCTAGTCAACAAGCCAGTGTTGGGGGGTGAGAATATGTCGATGGTTACTGCTATTTCAAGAATTTGACTTGGAAGTAATAGTTAAACAAGGAAAATTGAACGCAGGACCTGACCACCTATCAAGGGTCACGAATGGAAAAGAACCTATGAATTTAGAAGACAACTTTCCGGATGCACAACTATTCTCAGTACATATTGTTGATGAATACTTCACAAACATCATTCAGTACTTGAGTACAGGTACCGCACCGCAAGAATATATCACAACGCAGAAGAAAAACATAGTAGTCCATGTGACTGACTATCAACTGATTGCAAGACATTTATATAAAATGGGAGTAGATAGCATCTTGCAAAGATACATGTTAGAACATGAAAGACCAAGAGTCTTAGCAGAATCCAACGAGGGAATAACAGGAGGGAATTATGCAGGTAAAGCTACTGCGCAGAAGGTATTGTGCACAGGACTATGGTGGCCAACGACTCATAGAGACTCGAAGGAGTACTGTAAAGGATGCGATGTCTGTCAAGGGGTAGGAAAACCCAACAGAAGGGAAGAGATGCCATTACGACCACAAGTAACATTATAGGCATTTGACAAGTGGGAAATAGAATTTGTGGGACCAATCAACCCACCCGCAAAAATAACAGAGGCTCGGTACATTATCACTGTGACAAAATACTTAACAAGATGGGCAGATGCCGCACCAGTAAAATATTGCAGCACAGAAACAACAATGCACTTTTTGTTTGAACCCGTAGTCACCAGATTTGGGTGCCCAAGATTTTTTATGAGTGACCAAGGAACACAGTTTATAAACAACACTATATGTGTGATGAATGAAGAGTTTGAAGTCCATCATCAGAAGAGCACACCATATCATCCACAGGAAAATGGCACAGTGGAAGCCTTCAACAAAATTATGGAGAACATGCTAACAAAGATATGTAAAGTCAACAGAGATGACTGGGACTTCAAAGTACCAACACTATTATGGTCATACAAGACTACATGCAAAAGGTTGATAAGGAACACACCATTTAAACTATTTTATGGCCAAGAAGTAGTGGTGCCATTAGAATTATTAGTACCAAGCTTGCTTGTAGCAGCCATCACACAAATGACAGAACGAAGCACAGTACAAGAGAAACTAAATCAATTGCTAACCATGGAGGAAGACCGAATATTAGCAGGATTCCACTAACAAGTTTAGAAGACTGGAGACAAGGATTGGAATGATAGACACATCAAGAAGAAAACGTTCAAGGAAGGAGATTTAGTATTGATGTATGACAACAAATCATTTCAACACCCAGGAAAGCTCAGAATGCATTGGTTAGGACTGTACGAGGTAAAATCTATGACAAATGGAGGAGATGTACAATTAAGAGATTTAGCAGGCATAGAACTCAGAGGAATGATCAATGAGAGCCGATTGAAGCTGTACAAGGACAGTCGATTGTCCACCGCGCATTAAAAAAAAAAAAAAAAAGAACAAAAAGGAAACAAAACCAAAGAGGGCACAGTGCACTAGAGGGAGAAAGGCCACGTGATTTTAGAAACACAGATTCGACAAAGGATAATAGTCACATCAAAAGGGAAATAAGTAGGAAAAGGAAAGTCGACAAAATCAGTACGACAAGACAACACTAGCAGAAATTGAATGACGGAAAGGACCAATGGGACACCACATTAATCGTGCCAACTGGAGTCGGAAAAGAACTAGTAATGGAAAGTATGAAGCCACTGGAGATGCATTGAACCCTCAATTATGGTGCATTAAACCCATAATGGAGGAAACATCCTCAACAAGCCTCATGGGAAGCCGATACAACACGTGAGCATGAGAGCAACTAGTCTATTTGTGAAAGGAGAACATATAGAGAGAAATAGCAGCTAGAATGCACAGAGAGAGGCTATAGAGATCACATAATTTATTTGAACCCAGCAAACATTCAACAGTCACTGCTATGGCACCACCGAAGCTAGCAGAAGCAAGCCAGAGTGCTAGACCAACCAGGGTTCAAACTAGGTCATGAGAACCGTTAGAAGAAGGTGAAGAATAGCCGCCAGAGGTCGTCAATGTTGACGAAATCCCATCCCCAGAAATGATACCAGTAGAATCCACGTCGATACTAGAGGAAATACAACAGTCAAAAGTAGAATCCATGAATATAGATATGCTAGCAGCGGTGCAGGAGCGACAAAACCAGGAAGCAGAAACCCTGAAAGAGATGCAACTAGAGCATACAGAAGAGACTTCGAAAGTCAATGGCATGGTGCTGAATCCGACAACAACAGTGGAGCCAGATGAGTCTCAAATGACCATCTCAGAACAACTAGTAGGGGAGACGGGTGAAGATGTCTCAGCCTGGCCGGAATGGGTTATGGTGGAGCAACCGGAAGCCGCTGGAACTTCGATCCAGCCACCACCACAGTAGAAAGACAAAATATAGATACCAAGGTCACCCTGTTAGAAACCGACAACATAAATTGTTCTACCACGCATACCAGTTGGGGTACAGGTAGGACCAAAGCTACTGGGCCATGTCGGGAAGCTCAAATATTCAGACCACTATGTAGTATATGAAGCCAAGTTCCTAGAACTTGCGTCGAGGGTCTTCACACAGACCACGGGTACAACTCGGGTTGGAGAACCAATCAACCAGCCATACCAGTGGGCAACTGGGCTAGAGAAAACAAGAATTCTAGGTCTGCTGGACCTACCACATTTTGGCAGGGGCCAAAATGTAACAACATGCATCAAAAAACTGTTAGCAGTTACACATGGAGGGGATATCTGGCTAGACAAGCTCGTCCCCATAACCATTGAGATTATTGCACAAATAACAGGATTACCAATCTGGGGTATGGTTCCCGCATTGTTTTTGGATGAAAAAACCAAGGAGAAAGCGCTAAAAGAAGAGATGAAGAAGAAGTATGGAACTGCCAGGGGGATAAGAGGGATAATCATCAAAAGGATCAACAACGCAACCACACAATTAGGAGCAAAATTCTTAGCCTGCAAGCTGCTGAGAAAATGTCGCAGGGAGGAAGTCCTAGCTGGAGTTGTTGCAGTTGCAGCCTAGTGCACAGAAGGCACCTCAATGAGTTGGGTGCCATACTTATTGAACTTGTTCCTAGAGGAATGCAAGGATGCACAGGACCTAGGCACATAGTTCCAATACTCATGGATGATTACCTTAATAGCCTTCATGGGATGGAAAGAGCCAATATATGTAGTTTTTTGTACCAGACCAAAGCCGCAGAGAGCGAGATACTTGTTTCTTAGAGCCAGACCAGAATTGAGGAGCAAGAAGGCGAACGGATCCATTTTTGAGGGATACCTACATGACCTACAGGAAGCCATCTCCAAGACGTGGAGAATTACACCAGAAGTTGTCACATGATATGAAAACATCGCTAAATTTTGGGCAACATGACAAACAATGTCGATAAAGGCAAATAATGATCCGATGAAACAATGGATATAGATGTGCTACTGCATCAAAAAGGGTGATATTGACATGGTTATCAGAGAATGGCCTGAGGAATGGAGGATTCCATCCATTACCCAGGAAGTATTGGAAAGAACAATAGAGGAAGAGGCAGAGCAGGGAGAAACGTAGCCTTCAGAAATCAAGTGCCCAAGAAACCAAGAACGGGCCAAGGAAAGCTAACAAAAGTAGATGAAGGGCCAAAGAAGACAGGGACCCAAAATGGGAAGAATGAGAATAGAAAACTGACCAGGGAATAGAAGAAACAGGCTGAGGGAGCGGAGGAGACCACCTCAAATCCCAACACACAGGAACCAAGGGGAAATAAGAGACCATCCACACAAAAAGGAGGCACACACAAGAAATCAAAGGCACAATGAACACCACCAGAATATATGATCATGAATGACGATGGGGTGATGATCGCCAAAATGGTCTAGGATTATCTAACTGAGGATTTTGACCATGCTGCACGTCATAGGGACAAAATCCAAGAGGAGTTGGAAGACATACAAAAACTCATCAAACAAATCGGGGAAGGGTAGATAGCAAGTAGAAACAGGGGCATAGAACCTTCAACACCAGAGATCAAGGAAAGAGTGGAGGTATAAGAAAAAGATCCATTCCACTCATTACTGCACACAAACACAACATTCTACATCACACCTAGTATGTTGCACATGGATAAAATCATGGGGCAGACAACCTTGAAGAATTTAAGCAACATCCAATTGGTCTTGATGCAGATGCCATCCAGGGCACTACACAAGTTATAAGTTAGCGTTGACCACAAGGTACAATCTCATGCACACAAAGACTTAGTTGAATTACAATGAGAAACATAGAAGTGAGAGGCACTGGAAAAAATCTGTGAGCAGGCCAATTCTGAAACTCAGGAGGAAAGGGAACGCATGAACGAACTGGAATGAAGAGTAGGAGGAATTTTTGCGAATCTTCCAAACATTACACAAGGGAATGAAGTTGCAGTAGCATAAAATATTGATCAGGTTGTGCAGACAATTGAGAAATACCAGAAGGAGATTGAGAATCTCCGAGAGCATATCATACCAACCACACCACTAGCAGTGAAAGAGAAAAGGAAGCAAGAAGAAACAATGCAGTTGTAGGAGATAAAGCAACAGGTCAACACAACCGCTGACTTGTTCGATAAAGTAGCGTAGCTTTGGATTAGGTTGGAGGAGGATCCGCAGGTCCAATAGTGGGACAGGGAAGAGGAAAGGATCAATGCAACGATCCAAGAGCTCAAGTAGAATCATGGGACAATACCAATCCCAGAACGAGTCAAAGGGACGTAAAATATGAAGAAGCTGTAGGCATAACTCATCACTGCCCAAATTCATAAACATGAGCGTTAGGCTCAAATGGAGCCATTATAGGAGAAGGTAGCAGAAGTACTGGCACAGGCAAAGGAAGATAAGACACAGATAGCACAGACCCAAGAAAAATGTGCAGGATTTATCAGCAACAAAGTGGCAGTCCAAGTAGTGGACACAATCAAGGAGAAGACCGTGCAAGCACTGACATAAGCAACAAAGCTCAAGGAAAAGTTCCAGAAGATAACCAAGGAGATCAAGGAAGATTAGAAGGATTAGATGGCTTGGGATGAGCCACATGTCAGTGTTGGGGGCTTGTTGGAAACAAGCCTAAGTGGAAAGAAGGATGATTGTGGGGAAAGAAAGAGTGCAAAAAGATAAGTGACAGCTAGAAGGAAACACAACATGCACACATGCAAGAAAGCGTGCACAAGGAAAGCGACAACTGGATGGAGGAAAAACATGTGCACATGGGAGGAAGACCTAACGTCGGTAGGGTTAGGGTTTTGGTAACTAATTTTAATGGTTGAAGAGCCAAAGATGTATAAATACTGATACTGAGGTATTGTGGAAGAGTTCAGAGTTTAGAGTGGAGAGTTATGTAATTTTGAGGGATTTTGTAGTTGTTCCAATTTAGTTAGTAGTTGGCTTTGCATTATCGTAAATATGTATGAGTTGATGCGATATGTAATGTTATTGTATGAAATATTTTGTAAGCTGTTGAGCTAGAGGAGAGGAGAGAAGGTAGATCTTAAGGATTAGATCACAGGCTGAGGATCCTGGTGCAGTCTAGTTTTCCTCATATAGATCTTACCCATCTGAGGAGAATTGTAAGTGCGCGACGCTGTAGATGCAAAACTACCATAATAAAAGAGACGAGAGCCAAATATTTTTGGACGTAGCCTAGGAGGGGGTGAACCACGGTAATATCTATGTAATGTTATGAATGCATGCATATCTTTTTCCTCTTTTCAGTAGTTAAATATTGTGCTTACTGAATGAATGGGTTATTATATTGCTATGAAATATGGCTGCGTTATTAAGGAAACAAGTTGTTGAAGGTAATGCATAGTCACAAATAATAGTAGGTTACAATCACTAGTTATAGTAAATGGCTTGTAAACACCTGATTCTTACAACCACCCATTAAAGCTATCTCGAGTGAGACTATGCAATGCATTCTGTGTGATGTGTTGCTTTTTGGTTTACCAGGAGAGCTAATAGTTTTAGAGGCTTTGTTGGAAACCCGAAAGACGTGAACCCTGGGTCAATAAGAAGCTCAGAGTAGAATAGAGGAGAGTAACCAATAGACATTGATGTACTCTCGCACAACAAATCATGATACATAAGACTGTCCTACATGTTGAGTTGTGAAAAAGGTACAAATATTCTCCTTATTACCATGGTTTATGATATATTCTTGATTGAATTTTCTATTAATTAGAAGTAATTAGGAAAGAAAATGATTAAAAAGTCTTCCAGAAATGTTATTGAGTGATATTAGATAATTTCTGAATTTTGGTTTGAATTGTTTGATTTTATTGCAGAAAATGGACAATTGTTGTTACCTCAAGATAATTAAAGAGATCCTAAAGATACATAAGTTGTTGAAGATCGAAGGAATCAGACATAAAGCGGTTTATAATAAAATTGACCCTTTATTTTGTAATCTTTATAAATAGTAAAAGAAATCCTGAGGATCTCTCGATCCTCAGGATAGCTTAATTCACTCATGTCATTGTAATATATAGAGGATGATGAACAATAGAGATATATCCAAGAAATTCAATCAAACATTCAGATCTCTGAATAGCTCTGTACAAGCAATCCATTGTAAATGATTTACCAGTTATGGAATTAATGAAAGCCTTGAGAGTTTTGATCATCTTTGCGTACTGAGTTTTTAGCAGCAGTATCTTTTGACGACCGTGGGCCCAGTCGGAAGGATTTTCTATCTCATATGTAATTGTATCAATTCTATTTCAGTTCTGTGATTGAATTTCCTTACAATAGTTAAGAAAAATTCATGAGTGTATTGATTCTTTTATAAATTGGTTATGCTATTCAATTATAGAATATAGATGTTTCATTTGAAGGTTATCGATTGTTGTTCCATTTCCCATTGCTGTTAGTTTATTTCTTGAGGGTTCCTTTCATTTTCACATACGTTGTTCCTTTTATCAATTTTTCATTTGTTATTCCTTTCTCTTAAATTCACATTTGTTGTTCCTTCTTAATTTTACAGTAATTCATTGTTCTTTTCCAACAGGTTAAATAATCATTGATAGATTGATTCCTTAAGTATGTTCACAAATTAAAATTATTGTTTCTTAGCTAGATGAATTAAGAAAATTGATTAATGTTTTGTTTCATGGTATGTTATTGATCAGATTACAATTCAGTTGAGTGAGTTCTTAGTTTCATAGTTTTAATGAATGTGTGAGGGACTTGATTATTGATAAACTCATATTTTCTTTAACTACATGATTTTAACCTCTACAACTATCTGCATAGACTTTGTTGATCTTCTTGAAAGAAAAGACAAATCCTTGGTTGATAAATTAATGTCAGACTAAGGTTGTTTTTAGGACATCTTTAGAGCCCAACATTTTGGCGTTGTTGTCGGGGAGAATGTTAAAGATAACATAGGTTGTGTCTCTGGAGGATGAGGTATTGAAAATGAAAGGTAAGAACCTATGTAGGCAACAAGTAAAATACTTGTGCCAACACATACCTTCAACTGATGCATAGAGGTTATATAGGTGCTTACAATTTCGTGTGAGTGTGTATGACAAAGAAGAAAGAACCTGAAAAATTAAAACCCCCACCAAAAACTACCAAATCCCAGGGCCCGGTGCCCCTTGGAAGGAGCACTTTCATAGACGAAATTATCCGAAAAGATGAATCTCAAGCCTCAGTTGGACCATGAAAAGGATCCACCCAAATCCCTCAAGCAACAAATTCACCAAATGCAGCTCATGCTGAGGTTCATAGCAGAATTGAGGGGATTGAACAAAGTTTCCAAAATACACATACTCCGCCTCTCAGCCCTTTAGACGAGGGAAATTCTTGTAATTTGGAGGAAGGAGAAGGGGAAACCAGTGGAATTGATGAGGCAAACCCACCACCTGAACCTGGATCTCCTGTGATTCTGATAGGAGAAGGAACACATGAAATCCCCTATATATGTAGTGCGATTAAATCTTCTAAGGGACCAAATAATCAACCACCCTGAATAGAAAACCCGGACCAAGAAATACTTGAAGGTTATTGGTGTATTTTCAACCAAATGGCACAGCCAAATCAACCACGAACCCAAAATTCCACTTTGGAATATCCCATAGTCAATCTGGTTGCTATTGCCCCAATGAAAGCCATTCCATTGTAGAATCGTCCAACCTTTCATGGATTGATATCAGAGGACCCTGATGCATTCTTATTCGAGTTTTATGTCCTGTGTAGAAGCTATGACTACACCTTTGAACCCCAAAAACTGAAAATATTTCCTTCCACCTTGAAAGGAGAAGCTTTGTGATGGTTTATGGGACTAGGAGGAGGAACCATAAATTCATGGGATGAAATGAAACAAGATTTCCTTACTAAATATCAAGATTACTGTAGAACCAAGGATTTAAAAGATGAAATATTTAAAATGACTGCAAAAGAAAATGAAGCATTAGAAGAATATATTAAAAGGTTTCAATATAACTTGCAGATATCACCTTACGGTACACTACCAGGTGAGGTAATTAAATCCACTCTAATAAAAGGTATGAAGGATGAATGGGTAGAAACATTGAATTTAATGGGAAAAGGTGATATTTATCAAGAAACTTATGGTAACATTGTCCAATTATGCATCAGGTGTTCACGAGGAAGTACACGAACTAGATTGGGAATACGGGCTCCCATCACCAGAAGTAGCAATATTACTAGTGGGAGTGTCACCCGAGAAGAAGTTGGTAATCTTTTAGAAAATTTAAAAACACACATTTTGAGCACTCTGACTACACAATTGGATGTTCTATAGGTTAGACAAAAGCAGGCAGAAGTAGAAAAGTCATTGGCCATATTTTGTCCACGATGCAGAAGAAAACATGGTTTGAGGGACTGTCCCTTGGATGTGGTTCGAGTTTGGGCCATATGTTCCAAAGACCATGCGACAGAGAAATGTCCATCACTCCCAGGACTAAAATATGTCCTTAAATAAGGGGAAGAGGAAACATAACTGGTATATCTGATGGCTTAGCATCACCAATGGCAGGCTCATCCTTGACGCAGTCGCACCCTCTGCCTCAGCAAAGGTCTCTGCGCTGACCTCTCGGTCTTAAGGATCGTTCAAATTCCACCTTCGAGCCGAAGTGGCTCCTTCGATTCTCCACAGGAATCTCTATTAGAATTGATCCATGGGTCTTTTCTTCTCCTCGCAGCCTCTAGGCCCAATCTCTTCACCATTCACAATAGAAAAGTAGAAATCGGGTTTCGGGGTTTTCCAATCCCCGATGTCACGAACTTTTGTCTTCTCGATTTCCCGATATTCGATATCCCGTGATACTTCAACTTCAGTTAGCCCCCTGGGCTAGACTAGTGGTCCACGTGACCTTGCCTTATGTGACCACAGTCCTATCTCCTTTCGGGGTTCGAGGTTTCGAATATTGAAATGTATTGGACCTCTTGTCCTCAAGATCCCTGATCTCTCGAATTCCGATATCCTGATAAGACTCTTCCCTTTCGGTACTTTTCCCAAAGTTCTGGATTTTTTCCACACGTCCCCTCAAGATGGATGGTCCTGATATACTCTCGGGATTTCACGACTTCAATTCCCGAAGTGTCACGACATCTTGTCCTTGAAACTCCCAAAATGTCTATGGACTCTTGATCTCCACCATGTGTCCCAACCAATGGATGGTCTTGATTCAATCCCTGGATTTTGCGACTTGTGATGCCCGGATGACACAATTTCTATGTCAACTTGAAACCCCGGTAGCTGAAATACCGACGAGTTCTCGATTTCTGTCACGTGTCTCAATAGATGGACGGCTCAGATTGATTCTGGGATTTTCACTATGAAAATTCCCGATCTCCTGTCATCGTGACTCCCAATTTCATGAACGCAAAAATCCCTATGGCCACACCTCTTGTTGGGACTTTCACCCTCCCGTTCACGAAGCTTAAACCTTGTGCAACTTCTGGTCGATCCAACGGCTGACGGGTATCTTAGTGAGATATAACGGTCCACAATCCCCCGAGCTTGCACCTTGGAAACCTGGTCATAACCTCCTCACTCCTTTGTCAGATTGGACGCCTGGCAGGATTTCACTAATCCTCTACAAAGAATTCTAACCGTTTGTTTCTTCCCCCTGACGATTTCTGCGAGTGAACCAAGGATTCTTCCTCAGACTTTCCACCCGCGGCACAAACTTACGATGCCTTCTTAATACTTCCAGTCACAACTTCCCTGCGCTATCCTTCAACGGTTTAGAAGGCCTTATCCTTCCTGAGCTTTCTCACAACTCTGAGTCTTAGAGAAGACTCTTGCGCACACTCCTTGCGGCAACCTTCAGACACTTCCAAGTGCTGAATTCCCTTCGACCCTGCGCACACCTGCAGCAGTAGTCTTTCGATACCTCGCTCAGATACGCAACTCTGAGACTTTCCTTGGCCTGTGCACTCCTTACACGGCTTCTGTGCCCAACTGCACTCTGAGGAAATGAGAATAAAAGCTATCTTTCCTGATCTTTCAGAGACGAACCTCTGAACCTTTTGTCAACGCACTCCTTGCGGACAATTGAACTGCACTCCTTGCAGGAACTCTTGCTCAGATAGAGAAACATTTGAAACTCATTTCTCTTACTCTCTCTCTCTCTCTCAGATTTCAAACATTCAAACAAGAAATCATTCATACATAGCATAAAAGCAATTTCATGATAGAAAGAGTAAAACATTCATGAGCATAACATTCAAAAATCCATACACAGAGAATACATGAACACCATGAGTCTGAATCACAGCTTCTTTGTATTAATTCAGAACTTCTGTACATGGAGTCTACTACAAAGCTCTCCGCTTCTCTTCTATGCTCTCTTCTGATATTGTTACAATGATATAAGTGAGGGTGTCTATATCTGTTTTCCCTCCACTCCTTCTAAAACTGTCTAATCTAATATTCAATTCTACCTACTTACATAAATGCTTTCTACCTACTATGGACGAGAGCGTATCTCTCAAGGTCCTTTACAATATATAAGTACACCTCTCCTTAACTATCACATTTAAGTTTGGCGCATCCAATCTTCAAAACTTTTTAAACAATTTATCATGTGCTCAAAATGTGTTGCGCTTGCCCCACGCTCGCTTGATGTTGGCAATGCTCCTGCATCATACTCCCTTGCTTGAAAATTTTCATGGGCTCTTGTCCATGAGCTCTTGCACAGTTTGTCTATGCTTCTAAATCTTTGCTTCATTCTCCCAGCTGGAATCTTCAACTGGATGTCCCTTCCATTTGATCAAATACTCAAAGTATTGCTTTCGCCTGGTCTTCTTGCTAATTCTTTTGTCTAGTATGCTTTCCATTTGTGGCTTCTCTGCAACTGGCATCTGCTTTTGCCACTGAAAATCTGACTGCTCATTTTCTGTCCCTACTTCCTCAGGTTTATATGGGTACAAATCTGAGACATTGAATATCGAAGAAATTCCGATCCCATCGG
>ML780752.1:349541-377184 GCA_009831015.1 Picea engelmannii
TCATCTTCATTTTATTATATGTTCCTCTCGAGAACCTTTCCTTTCTCAAGTGTGCTAGAATCAAATCACCAACTTCAAATTGAAGTTGTCTCCTATGTTGATCTATTCTGCGTTTATACTCCTGGCTTTAATTCTGCAATCGCTCCTTCACCTGGCTGCGAAGTTCCTTCATCGCCTCTGCAAAATCTTCTGCACTAGCGCTCCTAGTTCCATTCAGTTATGTATCCCTCAACTCAGAAATCCCTCTCGGATGTATGCCATAAACAATCTGAAATGGACTCTGCCATGTGCTTCTGTTAATTGAGTCGTTATACGCAAACTCTGCCTGTGGTAATATGTTGTCCCACTGGCTGTGGTGTTCTGTCACCAAGCTCCTCAGCAAGTCTCCCAGACTTCTGTTCACTGCTTCAGTTTGTCCATCCATCTTAGGATGATAAGCTGAACTAAATGATAAGTTAGTTCCTAGCTTCTTCCATAAGGTCCTCCAGAAGTGTCCCACGAACTTAGTGTCTCGATCCAAAACTATGCTCCTTGGTAAGCCACGAAGTCGAATGACTTCTTTAAAAAACATATTCGCAATATGAGTTACGTCACTAGTTTTCTGACATGGAATAAAGTGTGCCATTTTGGAAAATATATCCACCACCACAAAGATTGAGTCAAACCCTCTTTGTGTTCTTGGCAACCCCAATACGAAATCCATGTTGACTGCATCCCATGGCCTCTCAGGTATGGGAAATGGTTGATAAAATCCTGCATTCTATTTCTTTCCTTTCGAATGCTGACAAATTCTGCATCTGTCCACAAATCTTTTAAATTCTGCTCGCATTCTTGGCCAAAAGTATGACTCATTCAGTTTTTCAAATGTCTTGTCATGACCGAAGTGTCCGACCAATCCTCCACTGTGTTTTTCCTTCAGTAGGTTCTCCCTCATGGAGCATTTTGGAATACAAAGTTGATTGCCCTTAAAAAACAATCCTTCCTGGATCATGTATTCTATCCATTTTCTTTTATCTCTGAGAACTGGATTCTCAGCTGCTTCATACGCCTCCTTAAAATCTGGATCACCTGCGTACATGTCCCTGAGATCATCAAAACCCAATGTTTTGACTTTAAACTCCTGCAACAACAAACACTTCCTGCTCAAAGCATCAACAACTTTGTTAGCAGTACCAGAAATATGTTTAATCACAAAAGTGAAATTCTGCATATATTCAACCCATTTTACATGTCTCTGATTCAACTTTTCCTGTTGAGTCACAAACTACAGTGCATGATTGTCACTATGTAAGAAAAACTCCTTCAGAATCAAATAATGTCTCCACTTCTTCAATGCCTGAATGATAGCATAAAATTCCTTGTCATATGTGGAGTATTTCACCTTCGCTTCATTCAACTTCTCGCTGAAGTATGCTATTGGCCTATCTTCTTGACTCAAGACTGCCCCTATTGCAAATCCACTTGCATCACATTTCACTTGAAATGTCTTTTGGAAATCCGGTAAGACCAGAATTGGTTGTTTTGTGATTTTCTTCTTCAACAAATTAAAACTCTTCTCAGCCTCTTCTATCCAGTGAAAAGATCTATGTCTTTTCTTCACTATGTCCATCATTGATGCACTAATTCCACTGAAATTCCTGATGAAATTTTGGTAGAAACTAGCCAATCCGTGAAAACTTCTCACCTCAAATATGTTCTTCGGTGATGGCCAATTCTTGATCACCTCCACCTTATCTGGATCCATCCTCAACTTGTCTGCAGATATAACGAATCCCAAATAAATGAGCTCTGTATTCATGAATGAGGATTTCTTCATGTTTATCAACAACTTCTCCTGTTGTAGCCTCTTCATCACTGTAGCCAAATGCTTAAGATGTTCAACCTCCGTTTTACTGAAAAATCAGTATGTCATCTAAATACACAATGACAAATTTTTCGATGAACTCCTTCAGGACTTCATTCATCAACCTCATAAAGGTACTTGGCACATTTGTTAAGCCAATTGGCATAACAAGCCATTCATACAACACTTCATTGGTTTTGAATGCTGTCTTCCATTCATCACCTTATCTCATGCGGATTTGATGATAACTGCTTTTCAGATCAATCTTTGAAAAATACTTTGCCCCACTCAAGCAATCCATCAAATCATCCATCCTTAGCAATGGAAATCTATACCTGATGGTTATCTTGTTAATGGCTCTTGAATCAGTACACATCCTCCAGCCTCTGTCTTTCTTTGGACTGAGTACTATCGGAACAACACATGGACTCAAGCTTTCTCTAACCAACCCTTTGTCCAACAAATCCTGAACTTGTCTTTTGACCTCTTCATTCACCTACGGCATTAATCTGTATGCTGCTTTGTTTGGAAAACTAGCTCCTGGTATGAGATCAATATGATGACTCACACTTCTGATCGGTGGCAACGAATGAGGTAGTTCGTCCACTACTATGTCAGCGAACTCTTCCAATAGTTCCTGAACCTTTTCTGGTAAATCGTCCACTCTTGTGTTGGTTAAAATAATCTTTGGCTTCCTGACCACAATGAATTGCGGTTCCTCCTTCTTCTTGACCTCGGTAAGGAGTTCCTTCCCACTCATGAGAAGTACAGTGTTACTTACTTCCAGTTTCACCTCCTTATCCTTAATTGGAAGTAACATGTGAGTCCTCCCATTCTTTTCTAAGGTATATGTATTCATCCTCCCATCATGAATCACATTCCTGTCATATTGCCATGGTCTACCCAACAATAGATGACACACATCCATAGGAATAACATCACACAAGATCTTATCATTATATCCTCCTATCTTAAATTCAACTAAACATTGTTTAGTGACATTTACCTGATGTCCTTTTTTTAGCCATGAAACTTTATATAGACTTGGATGTTCAATCGTCTCTAGCTCCAACTTTTCTACCATATCTATCGAAACGAGATTACTTGTGCTACCACTATCCACAATGACCTTGCATACCCTTTCCTTGGTTTTGCAAGAAGTTCAAAAAAGTCTATTTCTTTGGACTGAACTCTCCACTTCCTTCTCCGGTGTCAAAAGAACTTTTCGCATTATCAGTGATCTTCCGCCTTCAGCGTCTTCTGCCTCAACATCTCGCCTTTATGCTTTGGTGATGTGTCTCTCCACCCTCTTTCTTTTTATCTGGACACTCGTAAGACTTGTGCCCATTCTTTCCACATGTGAAGCATGTTATTACTCCACCTCTTCCTCTTCCTCTACCTCTAGTACAAGGAAAAGTACTATTATCAGCATAATCTCCTCTTTGCTCAGTATGTTGTCCTCTTTGTTCAGCATATTGCCCTCGCTATGAGATTCCACCTCTCTCAGTTCGAGTCTGAGGTTTCTTCTAGTCCTCCTTGGGCTTCTGATATTTACCCTGGGCAACTGACTTGCCTTTGGGTTGACTTCTGCCTCGGCCTCTCTGACCCTGCTTTCGGCTCAGCTTCCCTTTAGCTTTTAGATCCATATGATAAGCATCTTCCACCATTTGGATGGTTACCATGCTCATCTCGTCCTGAATGTCATATCTCAGGCCATTCATGTACCTGGCAACCTTTTCATCATCGCTTTCCCGATGACCTGACCTGATGTTTAGCCTGTAGAATTCTTCAGTGTATTCTTTCACTGTCATCAGCTTCTGTCTCAGGTTCTGCATTCTCCTGAACAAAGTAATATGGTAATCTCTGGGGATGAATTTTTCCTTCATCTTCACGATCATCCTATCCCAACTCCTGATTTTCTGCTTACCTTTGCAGTGTCTGTCAGCTTGTAGTTCATCCCACCAAAATGTTGCATGTCCCTTCAATCTCGTGATAGCATGTTTGACCTTCTTGTCTTCTTCAACATATTCATAATCAAAATAAGTATCCAGAGATCTAATCTAGTCTAGAAGCTCTTCGACATCCAGATTTCCCTCATAAATTGGAATGTCCATTTTCGCTCTTGCACCCATTCTTGCAATAGCTCTAATCAAACGTTCATTTGTGGAATCTTCAGCTGCAACTTCCTCTTCCTCATGTCCAATATCATATTCATTTTCGGACTCACTTATATCTCCTACATCAACTGTGTGCCTTTGTCTTATCTCCACGTCCACAAGTCTGGTGCGTATGTTATGCAGATCTCTTTCTACTTCTGGATTCTGCACCTGCCTACCCCTTCCTATGGACATTTCCCTTTCCTCTTCCAGATCGGGTGATTGTCTGTCCCTCCTTCTTGGCGGCATGGTGAATTTTCCTTTTCTCTGCTACAGAAAGCAAAGAACCTTTCTATGCTCTGATACCAAACCTGACGCAGTTGCACCCTCTCCCTCAACAAAGGTCTCTGCACTGACCTCCCGGTCTTAAGGATCGTTCAAATTCCACCTTCGAGCCGAAGTGGCTCCTTCGATTCTCCAATGGAATCTCTATTAGAATTGATCCACAGGTCTTTTCTGCTCCTCGTAGCCTCTAGGCCCAATCACTTCTCCATTCACAACAAAAAAGTAGAAATCGGGTTTCGGGGTTTTCCAATCCCCGATGTCACGTTTGTCTTCTCGATTTCCCAATCTCCGATATCCCGTGATACTTCAACTTCAGTTAGCCCCCTAGGCTAGACTCGTGGTCCATGTGAACTTGCCTTATGTGACCACAGCCCTATCTCCTTTTGGGGTTCGGGGTTTCGAATATCGAAATGTATTGGACCTCTTGTCCTCAGTATCCTCGATCTCTCGAATTCTGATATCCCGATAAGACTCTTCCCTTTCGGGACTTTTCCCGAAGTTCTGGATTATTGCCATGGGTCCCCTCAAGATGGATGATCCTGATATACTCTTGGGATTTCACAACTTCAATTCCCAAAGTGTCCCAACATCTTGTCCTCAGAACTCCCGAAATACCGATGGACTCTCATTCTCCACCACGTTTCCCAACCGATGGACGGTCCTGATTCAATCTTGGGATTTGGCGACTTGCGATGCCCCGCTGACACAATTTCTCTGTCAACTTGAAACCTTGGTAGCCGACATATCGACGGGTTCTCAATTTCTGCCACATGTCTCAATAGATGGATGGCTCAGATTGATTCCAGGATTTTCCCTATGAAAAATCCCTATCTCCTGTCATCGTGACTCCCAATTTTATGAACGCCAAAATCCCGATGGCCACACCTCTCGTCGGGACTTTCACCCTCCCGTTCACGAAGCTTAAACCTCATGCAACTTCTGGCCAATCCAACGGTTGACGGGTATCTAAGTGAGATCTGACAGTCCACAATCCCCTGAGCTTGCACCTTGTAAACCCGATCGTAACCTCCTTTCTCCTTTGTCAGATCGGATGGCTAGCAGGATTTCGCTAATCCTCTACAAAGAATTTTGACCGTCTATTTCTTCCCCTTGACGATTTCTACGAGTGAACCAAGTATTCTTCCTCGGACTTTCTACCTGCGGTGCAAACTTATGACACCTTCTTAATACTTCTAGTCACAACTTCCCTGCGCTGTCCTTCAACAGTTTAGAAGGCCTTATCCTTCCTGAGCTTTCTCACAACTCTGAGTCTTAGAGAAGACTCTTGTGCGCACTCCTTGTGGAAACCTTCAGACACTTCCAAGTGCTGAATTCCCTTCGACCCTATGCACACCTGCAACAGTAGTCTTTCGATACTTCACTCAGATACGCAACTCTGAGACTTTCCTCGGCCTGCGCACTCCTTGCATGGCTCCTGTGCCCAACTACACTCTAAGGAAATGAGAACAAAAGCTATCTCTCCTGATCTTTCAGAGACAAACCTCTGAATCTTTTGTCAATGCACTCCTTGCGGACAATTCAACTACAGTCCTTGCAGGAACTCTTGCTCAGATAGAGAAACAATTGAAACTCATTTCTCTTTCTCTCTCTCTCTCTCTCAAATTTCAAACATTCAACCAAGAAATCATTCATACATAGCATAAAATCAAATGCATGATAGAAAGAGTAAAACATTCATGAGCATAACATTCAAAAATGCATACACAGAGAATACATGAACACCATGAGTCTGAATCACAGCTTCTTTGTATTAATTCAGAACTTCTGTACATGGACTCTACTACACAACTCTCTACTTCTCTTCTATGCTCTCTTCTGATATTGTTACAATGATACAAGTGAGGGTGTCTATATCCGTTTTCCCTCCACTCCTTCTAAAACTATCTAATCTAATATTCAATTCTACCTACTTACATAAATTATTTCTACCTACTATGGACAAGAGCAGATCGCTCAAGGTCCTTTACAATATATAAGTATGCCTCTCTTTAACTATCACATTTAAGTTTGGCGCATCCAATCTTCAAAAGTTTTTAAACAATTTATCATGTTCTCAAAATGTGTTGTGCTTGCCCCACGCTCGCTTGATGTTGGTGATGCTCCTGCATCAGTCCCCCAGGTACGCTACAAGATCCCTCTTCTTTCTTTTTTGGGTAGTATAATCAACAGAATAATTATGGAAATGCATGGTAGTGCCAACCATTCACTAACCCCACCTGGAAGTCCTAGCAATATCCTACTACACCTTGGCCAAATCAACCAGTTGCTAATCCTACTTGGCCTAACTCGCAATACCCTACCCCATTTTGGAAAAATTCAAACAATAACTCATATCCTTCACAGTGGACTAACACAGCTGTCCAAGCCCCCAATTGGAACCAAAACTGGTAGCACCCCATGACCAATTAACCCATGGGGATGGATCCTCAAGCTCATCCCACTTTACAAGGTCCATTTCAACTGCCCCAGAATCATCAACCTTAAATGCGCCCTCAGTTAACAACTCAACCCAACCCAACCCAAATCCTAATAACAGACCAGCCCAGCTTATGCAAATTGTCAAGAATTTGGAGGATGAAACCAACTCTGTAGGGTGTAACAAACTTCGGCTGAGATCAGGGCATGTAATTTCTCCCGAGGAAAGAAACGTTCACCAAGAAAAAGATAACGAGAATAATATACAACCAACAATAAAACCATTGACTGTGGTCATAATAGAAGAAATAGATCAAGGGGAAAACACAGTCGAACAACAAAATCCTGACATAGATGTAATTTCTTCTCCCCTATTTCCAGAGAGGCTAATGATAGAAAAACCAGTTATATATCCTAGCTTTGATATCATTAGGGAACTAAAGAATCTATGTGTTAAAATTCCACTCCTCCAGGCTTTACAGGACATCCCAATTTTTTCAAAAACAATTAAAGAATTATGTGGGAAGAATCCCAGAAGGAAAATTAAGAATCCATCAACGGTTCACATAGTAGGAACATTGTTTGATCTTATTCTAGGCAAGTAGGAGCCAATCAAGTACATAGAACCAGGGAATCTCGTGGTAACAATTCAGATACAAGGTTGTTTTTTTCCAAATACACTGGTGGATTTGGGGGTAGCCATTAACATTATGACCATCGATACTTGTAATGTCTTGGGTATCACCTCCTTCGAACCTACTTCGATTATGTTAGAACTGGATGATAGATCGGTGGTTAAACCAGTGGGCACATTATAAGACATAACAATATCGGTTGACTCTTGGGAATACCTAGCTGATTTCCTAGTTATCAACCCAAGAAGTAGACTCAATAGACACCCATTGATATTCAGACAACCATAGCTAGAAACAAAATATGCATACATAGGATGTCTCACATGAAACATGACAATTGCTAGAGGAAATTCTACAAAGAAACTTACCCTATATCCTCTAGCTAAACAAGTCTGCCTATTATACATCATCATTTCCAACCACCTAGATATCTAGAAGAAAACCTACGATCTCCTCTCACAATGGAAGTAGCTTTTGGGATCAAAAACTAACTAGAATATGATGTGATCAATAGCCTCATTAACAACCTAGATGTTATGGGAAATCCAACATGTCAAATGATAAAAGATGTTTTATATAATGAAGCACAAGGAGATCCTTTGGAAGAACTGATGGAGAAACAGATTCCCACTACTGTTATCCATAACAACATTTCAGTTGAAATTGCACCAGGGAGGTTTCTGAATATTAATTCTAATATGAATGAGCAACAACAACAAAAAGTTGATTCAAATCCTTTCTAAATATCAGCAGGATTTTGCTTGGGAGTATCTTGACATGAAGGGCATTGATCCCCAAATCTACACACATCATATATATATTGAAAAATATGCCCGACCCATATAACATCCCCAACGAAGATTGAATCCTAACCTCAGGGACATTGTTAAAGAAGAATTATAGAAACTGTTGGATGTAGATTTCATATATCCTATTTCATACATCTGGTGGATCTCTCCACTAGTAATCGTTCGTAAGAAAATTGGGAAGTGGCGGATTTGTGTAGACTACAAAGAACTCAATAAAGCTACCCAGAAGGACCACTTTCCCCTACCTTTTATTGATCAGGTCCTTGATACTTTAGCAGGGAAGAAATTTTTCTCCTTCCTAGATGGCTTTATGATGCAGGAGCATCGTCAACAAGTACACGTGGTAGAAAAACTCAGTGCCTGAGAGCCAATCTAGAGTCTCAAACGCTAGCCAGTACTACAAATATTTTGAAGCGATAGAAAAAAAAAGAGGAAAGATCACACGCATGGAGACAAAATGAGCACGTGTGACTTGGAAGCTTAACCCTAGTCTCAATGTAACCACAATTAGATAGCATTTAGTTTGTTTCTTTTGTATAAAGAGAGATTTTGTACGCCCAAAAGAGGGGTTATGAGAATTATGAGAAAGTAGGAATCTCAGAGCAGTAGTTGTTAATTTGATTTTAGTTGTAACCATTTTCTTGATTTTGAATGAAGATAACAGAGAGAAATTGATCCAATGTATGGTGTGAATAGTGTTTGAAATTTCTATGTTGTTGTATTAATCTTTTCAAGAATGAATGAATCTTTCTACGAGTATATGTAGCTTTGAAATGCTTGCATAAGAATTTAAATTGTTTTTCTTCGTGAGCCGGTGCAAGGTGTGCACACAGTCCACAAGGAGTGCGTGTTACACATTATTTTGGTCACTCTAGTGATGTCTCTACCGGTTATGTGTCTAGGCTCTCATGAAGACCTTTTTCTTGAGAAAAGTGACTGTTGTCTTCTTCTAAAAAGAATATTTTTAAGATGATTTCATAGGATGCCTGTGTTATAGGGTGAGAAAATCATTCATTCTCGTAGGCAACTCTATACTTGGAGTGTGAACTGTTCACACTCTGCTCTATAGGTAGGGCACAAACCTGTTTCAAAGCTTGGAAAAGAGAAGAGGTTACGAAGGTTCTAGAAGAGAATCTTCTAGAAAATGAGTTGGCATTCGCATGGTTGGCATCCTACTGACTTCTCAGATTTAGTGGGATCATCCTCATCCCTTTAACCATCTCTCCTTCTCCTATATAATGAAAGGTTTCTCAAGGAAGAGCTTAAGAAAGATTGAATAAAGAATTGATGAAGGAATAGATTTGGAATTGTGTAAGGAATTCTGTTTGAATTGTTTCTTGAGGCCTCCATTTTGTCCATCAAGCCACATCGGATCTTATTTATGAAAGTGTAGAGAAAGTGTGTGTTGGAACAAAGGGTCACCGAAAGGAAGCATCCGACATCAAGGCGATTTGGTTGTATCTTCTACTTTCATTTAATACAAATACAGTGGCATGTCCCTTTCCCATAAAATCATTCTTATTTTATTAAATGACTCCTTGATCACATGTTTAAGTCTTCATTGAATATATTATTGTTGCTTTCACCTCGGTCGATTTATGTCTTTACAGATTCGATATCTCAAGACTATCAAAGCGAAGTAGGGACAACAAAGCTGTAAGGAAGTGATACCTAAAGGTATGTCATTTATTCCTTCCTTAGTGATAAATTTGATGATTACGACTTAGGGGAAGTCTCATGTCCTATCCTGTTTTGTTCTAGATCTAGGTGGATCTAGGGAGATCTGTTAAAGTTTGGATATACCGATTTATTCGATAACAAAATTGGCAACTCCACTGGGGATACAACCCATTTTGTGGTTTTTTCTTGGCCATTTTCTCTTGACCTACCTTTTTTCATTCACAACCAATCTCTGAGTCATTAGGAGATCCTTATAGACTCTCTGGATCCAGAAGTTCACTCAAAATTTTTGTCCTTTTTCCAAATTTTTCTTGATTACAAACCTTCTTGCACTGTACCTTTCTATGGCCTACGAGAATCACTGAGGTTCGCACCCTAATGTTCATTTCAGTGCAACCTTCTCACACCCTACCTATGTCTAGGCTGCAAGAATCCCTAATTCTCGCACTGTACCCCACTACCAGACTGCGAACTCACCTGTAAAATTTTTGGATTAGGTCTTTTTGTGCCTTCTGATTCCCAGATTTGTTTGTTTATCTGGGAAGAACTTATTTTGCCAGTGATTGACTATTTCTTGACTTCAAATCTTGCGAATGATTAGTTTTTCCAGATCAAAAACTCTTCTTGATCATTTTTTCTCAATTTTTACCTCTTGACCTTTTCTTAACAAGGGTATAATCTCTGATTCTGAAATCAGAGTGCTTGTTTGGTCAAGAGCCTTTGATTGAATTAAAAGTTGCAATTAATTGTTCTTTTCGATTGCTTGCTACTTGGAAAATTTTTGTCCATGTGCATTTGAAGAGACTTGTCTTGTCAGTTTGTTATTTTTATCTTCATTGAAAGATCTATTTGGGTGTTTGTTGAGTATTTCATTTTCATTGGTTGCTTACTTTTTCTTAGTTCCATCCCTATTTCTTGGTTTCTAATAAAAAAATTAAAGACTTTTTTTTAAGCAATCATTTATTCGAAAAATATTGGCGTTCAAATATTGAAAGAGAATGAATAGTGAATTTGCATTGTTCATGATTTTTTGATATCACATTTCAAGAAAGATCGTACATCGTAGTTTGCATTGTTCTAGAAAACTCCTCTTTCCCTGCTGTAGATAGAATTCATTGAACGAAAATTTGTATCATTCATATCTATTTACGCATTGTTGGGTCAGATTCTTACACAACATTGGTTTCATTTCCATCTCCTTTTTGCATAACAACAACCTTTAATAATATTGCGCAACTCTAAAATTCAACTAGCAACTTTTTCTAGGGCTCTTTTGCACCAACATTAGCTAGGCTAGAGCTTTGGAATAGGCAGTGAGACACATTCTCCAAAGCACAAAACACACAATAGTATCTTGTGAAAGGGAGTGTCAAATTCCATTTGCAACATTTTTTTCTGGAAATCCCTTCTCACACAAGGGTCAAACCTGAGGTCGCATTGAGATTGACAGAGTTACTCACCTTTCTTTATTGATCTCGGTGTAAATATTTCACGTATTATGGGGGTCGCTTGAAGGTATACCCACAATGATGAGTGTAAGCGTCTCAAGTTGATTTCGAGCTAGATACCTTTCCCTTGCGTGTGGATTGGACTATCGACTGTTCCCCCATACATCATTGTTGATTGTGGTAACTTTAGTATCCTATCTTCTTAGTGTCTTACACAAGGTGACTGTGGAGGGGTAAGTCTTCACGGTACCTGGAATCAACATTGGCCAAACTCACTCGGGCTCCTTGGAGGGTATACCCATGATTATGTGTGGGAGCTTGCACCAGGGTGTAAGTCCATCAAGAAGGTCGTCGACGTAACTTTTCCACCTTAGCCCAGCCCCTTCTTGTCTCGACATCGCGACGTTGGATTTCATCACCAAATAGTGATTTCAGAATAGGAAGGTCTTGTTTTCTTGGTTTTGATTCCTAGATGTTACTAGTGCATGTTGTTTGTTTCCACAAGTTGAACATAGTAAATTTTTAGCTCGATCACCATTGCCCCTCCACACCGCTCACATAGAATGCAAGGACTACCCCTAGAAGATCTGGAAGGTTCTCAACCCTTGCCTACCAACTTGCCAAAGGGCTCTCCTCAACAGAGTGAAGTCTAGGACGTTGCCACTCCACGAGTGGAAATAACTAACTCTTTATACCAATTCCAAATTACAGATTCTCTAGAGGGCTTGTGACTTCCTCCTGACTCTGTGAGACATATTGTTTGAGTGAATTCATCCGGAGACATTGTTGTTGAGTCTTCTGGATTACCAACCGGACCTTTTACAGGCCCTGAAGGCCAGGATCCTTTTTGGACTACTGACATTTTTAGATGGGATCTCTTTGGCTCACGATCAGGCGTTGATATCATTGTCACCCCTAAGCCACCTGAAACATCCGATCCAGACGCGATACCTTTTACTACTGCCTATTATTTCCCTAGTTCAGACGCTTAGCCAACCGACCACATCCTGACTATCCCCCTTCAAATGACCCATTATACAATGGTCCTAGATATTACGAATCTTCACACCGGGAATGTGGTGGCTAGCCAAGCCCCCATTGGCACGTCGCTTTCTCCCAGACTCACCCTGACGCTTCCCCTCGGATATCGTGCATTGAATGCTTCTATTCCCGTTCCTACACAAATTCCATCCGGGACTCCTGACATTTCTACTCCTTTTGGGCACCATCTTGTTCCTGGTTTTATTATGAAACTTCCTTGACCCCCTTCCAGAGGGTCTCTTCCACCCCTTATAGGAGGAACCGACCCTAGTGGAACCATCCAGTCTTTCACGCGTAATTACCAGATTCTTGTTGGTGGACATTTTCACCCTGGAGGTCAAATCCCAATTGGGACACAACCTCCGTTTGGAGGGAAACCCCCACCTACCCCACCCACTAGACAAAACATCCCTGTAGACTTGGCCCAGTATTGGAACTACCTTATCCAAAATAATCCTCAATCGACTAGGGGGAAACAACCCCAAACTAACTCTTTGATATCCCCTAGTACAGGCCAACCTTATCTAGGTCCGTCCAATTGCATTTAGGGTTTGAACGCTGGACCCAATGTCCTTGTTCAAGGGAACCTCCCTACCCAATACAACCCTATGAATTACATGCCTCCACACCAACAACCGAATCTGCCTGGATCGTTGCATTATATTAAAAATGCTGATGGTCCTACTGGTATACCTATAGGACTTCCTCCCCAAAGTCACCAGTACCCCCACGTGAATAGACAATTACCTTTCTTAGCCACCCTGGATCTCCTCGATCTATATAGAATTTTAAACGATCCTATCCGTCACTCTCCTCAATGGTCCGCCATACCGACCAAACTACCTTCCGATATTCCTAAGTTCGATGGTAAATCGGGAGAGGACTCGAACAATCATGTCCTGAATTTCCACCTTTGGTGTTCATCCAACTCTTTGATGGATGACTCTATTCAATTATGTCTTTTTCAACAAACTCTCACAGGTTCCACCGCGAAGTGGTAGATAGAGTTACCACGAGGTTTCTTCATTGATTTCAAAACCCTTGCCATGGATTTTATCACCCACTACCAGTTACCAATTCGATACGAAATTGGAACCGAAATTTTGAGTTCCTTCAAACAAACCAAAGCCACTCATATCTCTGATCACATCCATGAATGGCGACGGCGACGACGTCTCATCAAACTCAAAATTCCTGATCAGTTACTGGCAGAGTGGTTCACAAAATCATTTGTGAATGACATCACTTGTGACATCACCATGGGTGGAGTTGTCATAGAAGAACATGCAATCAATCGTGCTCAATACCTTGACCTCATTTACTAACAAACAGGTACTCTTTACGATTTTCTCCCTGATGCACCTCATCCTTCTACTACTGCTACTTCAACTACTCCTGCTGCTTCTCATGTGGATGATGGTGTGATTGTCACTTTCCATGCCCAACCCCACTTTTCACAAGACTCTACCACCAACCCCAAGTATGTTGCTTCTAATGTTCAACATGCTCCGTCTACTACTCCTCCCACTGACAAAACTTCTGAGGTGAATTCTGTTCAACCTACCCCCACTGGAAAGAATAAATCCAAAAAAGGGAAGGGTAAGAATAAGGAGGATAAACATAATCCACAATCTGAGATGACCAAACCACAACCTGTTGATGATAAGGATAAGCACAAACCCCAATACCCTTGTCTTATCTATGGTGATGATCACTACACTAAGGATTGTCCGAGACGCATCGAGGTTACTAAGTTCCTTCAAGGGACCCCAAAACCACCTACCCCAGTCATGTTGTCAAAACCCTTTCCTTCTCAACAACAGGCCCAATTGGTAATTCACAACCAACCTTCCCCCTCCAATACATCTTATGTCCTAATGTGTATAGGTGATTCAAAGAAGAATGACATCACACTTACTACTTGAGCCAAATATTATTCTCCCTCCAAAGAGAAGGTCGATGAAATACCTCCTTCATTGGTCCAACCATCTCTCTCGGCTCCACCTACCAACGGTACTCTTCATCTCGAGCGACTGAGCCCAGATACAGTTCTTTTCCCGCCTCGAAAGGGTGTTGTTCGAAATTATGATTTCAATCCTCATGCGCATGCTACCCAGAACTACAACATTATAGAAGATTTGGCCCAAGCACTGTCAACAATGTCAGCTCTCGAAGTCCTTCAGAGTTGTCCTACACAATGGAAGGCACTGTTGAAAGACATTGGTGGAATCAACCCTACAGATACCAATTTAATAATTTTTGACTTGGAAGATCATATTCCAAGGTTGCCCCCTCAAATCACTTTCCAAATACAAGTTATTGTCTCCGACAAGAACATTTGTTGAAAAGTCATTGATGAGGGTGCCTCGACGTGTGTCATGTCTATTGCCTGCTGGAAAGCCATCGGCTCTCTTCCCTTAACCAAATCACTCAAAACGCTCAAAGCCTTTAATGGATCCATATTTAAGCCTTATGGTGTCCTCCCTTCGTTGCCTATTACGTTAGAAGGTGAAACGGTCAACATTGAAGTTGAAGTCTTTGACGCTCCTCTTGATTACAACCTTTTACTTGGTCATAGCTGGATTGATTCCATGCGCATAGTTGTGTCCACTCTTTTCCATGTTGTACATTTCCCACATCAAGGAAAAGTCATTACAGTGGACCAATTGGCCTTCTTCAACTCTGATACATGTACTAGCAATGTCCCTTTCATTGAAAACACCCCCCTGGATATGAGAATGTCAGTGTGGGTCTTCTTAAAGATTCCTCTTTGATGGGTATTTTCCCCATTTCACCACCTGATGTTAGACATCCGTTTGTCACCTCGATCAACATGATATCCACCTCTGTTCGCAAAACCCATGCATCTTATGACCCGTGGATAGTACCCAACCCTGGTGATCATCTTTGTTATGGTGACCAAATGCCTTTGAGTCCGATCGAGTCTGCTTATCAAGCCATTCAATCGACAACTCCTTCTACCCCCTCTCTTGGTGATTTATCTCCGGATCCATTCCATGTCATTTTTCCTACCGACAAGATGATTATGTCTGCTATGTCCATTGAAGATACTCCTTGGGATGATGGACATCATCATTCCATTCTCTTCCTGCAACAACACACCATTGAGAATTACCAATGGATCTCGACTCCATCGACCATTGTGGTCATTTCTACCATTCCCGAGTCTACACATGATATGTTCTACGAAGGGAACTTAAGTAATATCTCACCCACCACCCCCATCAACATATCTATTAAACCTGGAGTTGTTGAAAATGTGCACATCGGAGCTTCATGTTCCAATGAAGAAATTGTCACCTATAAATCTCTTTTTCAAGAATTTCGTGACGTCTTCGTCTGGAGCTATGAAGAAATGCCAGGTATTGACCCTGACATTGTTGTTCACGAGATTAAGACATACCCGGGTGCTAAACCCGTCCGGCAACGCCTTCGTCCGGTTCACCCACGTAAAGAAACTGCTATCAAGCTTGAGGTTGAGAAACTTCTTAAAGCTAGCTTTATTTATCCTATGGCTCTAACTGACTGGGTTTCCAATCTTGTTCCAGTTAACAAGAAACAAGGTACATTCCGCGTGCGTTGATTATAGGGATATTAACAAATCTTGTCCTAAAGACAACTTTCCCACCCCCTTCGTCGACCAAATCATCAACGATTGCACCGGGAGTGAAATTTTCTCTTTAATGGATGGTTTCTCTGGATATAATCAAATCAATATCATACCCACTGACCAGCACGAGACTGCTTTTATTTGTCCTTGGGGCACTTTTGTCTACCGGAAACTACCCTTTGGTTTAAAGAATGCCAGTGCAACTTTTCAACATGCTATGTCCTATGCCTTTTATGATATAAAACACATTTTCTAACCATATCTTGATGAGCTACCAGCTCATTCCATGTAGCATGTAGATCATCCCGCACACCTCCGAGCCATTTTCCTTCAATGTTGGTTTTATCGCATATGCTTAAATCCGCACAAGTGTGTTTTTTGTGTCGAATCTAACCATATTCTAGGCTTTATTGTTTCACATCAAGGGATCTGGATAGATCCTTTGAAGGTTGAGGTGATTCTCAATCTCCCTCCTCTTTCCTCACTTCGCCAACTACAAAGTTTGCAAGGGAAGAAAAAATTTCTCTGTCATTTCATCCCAAACTATGCTAAGCTAACTCTTGGATTTACTCGACTGCTCAAGAAAGGTTTTGAGTTTGTATGGGATACCACTGCCAACAAAGATTTCGAAGCTTTGAAAATGACTTTAACTCGTACCCCACTACTCTTCCCACCTGATTACAGTCAGGATTATTTCCTTTATCTTGCAGCCTCGGACTATACCATTGCTATGGTTCTTGTTTAGGAGGATGATTTTCATGACAAACATGTCATTTATTATTTGATTTGGACTCTCACAACTACCAAAACCAAGTATTTACATGTTGAAAAACTGGCCTTGGTCGTCGTCCAAGCTGTTCAATGTTTCTGGCACTATATCCTTTTACGCAAGACTACTGTGATTTCCAATTGCAACCCTATGCAACACATTCTTACATGCCAATTTCTAGGGGGAAAATACTCCAAATGGATCATAATACTCCAGGAGTTTGACTTAGAATTCGAATGCGCTAAGTCCAAGAAGTCCTTGGTGTTTTCCAAATTGATATGTGACCTTCCCTGTTCTAGGAAGGAAAATGTAGTAGAGGATTCATTACCCGATGAATCTCTTTTTTGATCAGTTCTGATGACCTTTGGTATGGGGATATCATTATATATCTCCAAACTCAGACTTTTCAGCCTGATTTGTCTAGCACTAATCACCGTCAAATACATTACCAAGCCCGTCAATATATTATCCTCAGTGATACTCTTTATCGTCATGGGATTGACTACATTTTTTGCCGATGCCTCACCTTTGACGAAGCCGAGAAAGCCTTGAATGACTACCATTCTGGAACATGTGGCTGTCACATGTTCGGGTATGCTACTGCCCATAAGATCTTATGAGCTGGGTATTTTTGGCCTTCTTTATTCAATGATTGTATAATCACTATTCAAAAATGCCACGCTTGCCAAACCTACAACAACAAAATATGATCACACCATGCTCCTCTACACCTTGTGGTCTCTGTTGGTCCTTTTGCAAAATGGGGTATCGATTTCATGACATGTCACCCTCACTCGGATGGGGGGCATGGATACATTATTGTAGTCATAGATTATTTTACGAAATGGGCTGAGGCGATGCCTACATTCGACAATACCGAAAAGACTACAGCATTATTCATATTCAATCACATCATTGCTCAGTTTGGTGTTCCTCAAGCTATTGTTACTGATCACGATAGCCACTTTAGAAACTTCATGATGTCTAAACTCACCGAAAATTTGGGTCTTCACCATGAAAACTCAACACCCTATTACCCACAAGCCAACGACCAAGTTTAAGTAATAAACAAATTTCTCATTACCATGCTTTGACGAATGATAGGGATTCACAAAACGAGTTGGCACACGATGTTGTTTTTAGCATTGTGGGCTTACCGGACATTTGTTAAGTTTGCTACCAGGTTTAAACCTTTCCAGTTAGTTTATGGTCTAGAAACCATCTTGCCAATTGAATGTGAGATACCTTCTCTAAATCTAGCCGTTGAAATTCTCCCAAACACTTATACTGAAGAAGAGCATATGTTGTATCTCATGCAACTAGACGAAACCCGTTGCAATGACACCCTAGTTATAGAAGCCCAGAAGAAACGCATCAAATCCCAATATGACAAACATGTCAAGCCATGTGTTTTCTTCGAAGGTGATATGGTTCTCCTTTACGAAGAAGATTGAGATGTGATAGGAGCCGAAAAATTTGAATCTATGTGGTGATGTCCTTATATCGTCAGATGCATGTTGGAGAAAGGAGCTTATGAGCTAGTAGACTACGATGGTATCCCTTTGAGTGAACCCATAAATGGGTTGTACTTAAAGAAGTACTATGCTTAAGATCATCTGTGCATGAGTGCTTGTATTTTATTGTATCATACTTTTTGTGTGTTACTTTAGTATGATTTTTTCGTTATTTGGTCTCTGCTCTCAATCGCTTATCTTGCGTTGTGCTTGGTTTCCATATGTCAGAGTCTTCACTACCCTACATTGGCTTTCCCGATGGCGCTAGTCATAGTACTCATAACCTTTCTTCTGCTGCATGGGCAATTTATGCACCTACAAATGAAATTATCAGTCTACGATGCGTGTGCCTCGGTCATGAGACCAATAATATCATAGAATATATTGCCATCATCGAGTTGTTGACTAATGCTATTTCACTTGGTATCCACCACCTAGTTATACGACTTGATTCACAGCTAGTAGTGCTACAATTAATTAATGTCTATGCTATCCGAAGTCCTACTTTATTGCAGGTATATCTATGAATTTGCCTCTTGGAATGTCATTTTGATTATATCGAATATCAACACATTCCTAGATGTCTAAATACATTGATTGATGCTCTAGATAATTATGTGTTAGACATACATCTGAGACTTTTATAAAACCAATCACACATCACTTGTAACATAAAGACAAAATAAGCTCGTAGAAGCTGTATATATGTATATAACGATAAAAAAATTTACAAAAAGTTTCTGTCCAAGGACCAAAATATCAAAATATGTGAAGCCCATGGCTTCTACAATTAACATTACGGATGACGCTCATGGTAACATACAACTTCTCGAGCTACCCTATGGAGCAGTCGACTAAGAGACTCAAATACGCCCACAATATGGCACTGATAACGTCTTGGGATATCCCCAATAATGATGTTCAGGACATTCACAGTCAACCCCTCTAAGTTCTGTTCAACTGCCTCGTAGTCCTCAGCATCCCATCTTGCCACTGGAGCTGCTTCTCCTCACCTCTGAATAGGAGACGTTCTTAGGGGTCAATATGGCCCCACATTTGTGTCGTCAAAAGAATTTTTTTGATTAGTCCTTGGATCAAAGACATAAAAAACATTTTATATCATAAAATTCCCAAAAAACATTTAAAAAGAACAAAATGTGTACTTCTTACCTAAGTCACCCCACTGAGCATCCTCAGGCAAAACCAAATCCGGATCTCCTCAGAAATCTAAGCCAACATATGCGTAGTCATCGATGATCAACATCTTGAGCCTCAACCAGTCAAAAAATGAATCATTATACTTGATTATAGGCCCTGCTGCATGCAGATCCATGAGGTTACACCACCTCAACATCCTCGGATCCTGTGGGGCAGGTAAACCCCAGTCTACCTATAGATGCAATAGTGGGACCCTCTCAAGGAAGAATGACACCAAAAGTGACTTGTACCTGAATTTATTTAGGTCACCCCTTCTGCATTTTGTCAGTTGCCTCTTCATACTACGAAGAACCACGTCTGACCAGTTGAAAACCCAAGGCTCTGTGCACTCTATCGCATATTGGAAGTATCTTTGGAGAGCCATGTCTAGAGAAATGCTCCTGGCCATGCGTGCGATGCTAAACAAGATAGTTTGCAAGGTCAGATTTTGGACACCCCAGATGGTGACCTTACCCTTGCTTCTCTCTGCCTCAGGAACACAATATCGATGAACATAATCACTCATGGGAAGCCCGCCACCTCTACCTCTAGTCAAAGTAGCATGGTACCCACATCATGACAATCCTGTCAGGAAGTAGATATCCTCGATATCTAGTGTGAGCGTGTGGACCCCTACATGAAATACCTGTTGATCCACATCCCACATGTGGATTAGGTACTCTAACAATCTGAGTTGGGCTCTCATGCCTAGGATCCTAAATTTTTTTAAGAGCCCACATTCCCAGAGGGTAGCGACTGTACCCATATCATTCCCAGCAATGGAATCATCCTCCTCGTGTTCTCTTTCCCTACATTCCAACATTGTAATGGTAAATACCTAAAATGGAGCCATGAGAAGGAAGTTAGCAACTTGTTTTAACCTCTTGCATAATTTTTTTTTGGGTAAAAACTTGCATAAAAATCTATCTTTCGGCCCTCGCAGGTGAAGCTTGCACATAGTGTGAGATTCTTGCAGGTGCTCTAAAGCTCACCTGCGAGAATCTTAGGTTCTCACAGGTCCCTAATGGTTCACCTGCGAGAATGCCTGAGCGCATTCACTGGCCCTAAAATGGACTCAAATACTTAAAATTACCTATAAAAATCAATTTTAATCCGTGAAAAAGTTGGAAAATCAGGAGATTACCTCGTTGGCCAAAACCGTTTTCCAAATGATCACTTGTATCTCCCGCAATCGAGCAAATAAATTTGGGGAAAAATGAGGTATGTTGGACAAGTTTTTGGCAAAGTAATAATGAAATGGTAAAAAAGGTTTTTTCACCCATATTTATTCACTTTTTACTATTTCTTGTTGATTTTTTATATTATTTTTATTACTTTGCTTAAAAAACCTAATACCCTAATAGCCCTGTGAGTATGGTTTTTCGCAGATAGAGTGACTTAGAAGTCTGAACGACGGTGTACGAGTATTTTTTCTTTTTCATCACATGTATGACTACTTTTTTAGGGTTTTGTAGGGAAAAACCTCGATCTCAGTCTTCGTTCGTTCTCGTGCTCGAAAATACATGAGAACACAATCTAGTATACTTTTTCTCGTCTTTTCGTACTCATCATGGTAACATGAAAATGACGAATGTAAGGGAGTATCCTTTAAGCTCTTTTCATGCTCCATAAAAATGAAAATATTATCGAGCGATCTTGTTCTTTTCACACTCGTTAAAGTATTTGAAGTAAACATTCGATGGGCGATAGTTTATCACTTTTTCGGTCTCGTCGAACTCATTTACGAAAAAGGAACTAGGAGAGTTCTCTTTAAGTGTTTTTTAGACTCTCAAAACATGAAAAACCCCCAAGTTTTCTATCCTTGGACTCGTTAAGCAAACATCGAAATATCTGTAATGGGACCGAACCACTCCTTCCTAGGGTTTGTTAAATGTACTCAGAGGGACTCATCCAAAGGATGAGCTTACATAGACAAACATATGTTATCTTCCTCAAGCTTGTGTAAAAATAAAGAGGTACTCGCCAGAAATGGTGGGGGAAATTTTTGGAAAGGGATGTGTTTTTGTATTTGTATTAATGGCAGTAAACGTCGCTCTTGAACATGACACCCTCTATTTTTCATTTGAATCCAAGTTGGGAAATCCATTTGTCTCTCATCCAACTTGCTACAAGTTCATATCTTGGGTCATATTTGAGTCAGTGCTACCAAGTCCTTTGTCGTGTCATTCATATGTTCGAGAGAAGTTCAAATGAGCCCTCCATTGAGTTGGCCATCTGTAATTTTCCATTCTTACCATGTCAGCCTTCCCTATGTCCGTTTCAAATCATATTCATACTTTGATTCACCCTCAAAATCTGTTACTTATTTCGTGTCATTGATGGGGGATACATCAAGGCCCTCCTCTGACGAGTCTTTTTCCATCGACTCCAACTCATTATCCAGGAATAAGACTTAGAAATCATTTAGTACCTTAGAACTTGCATGCCTTAATGGTAGGTCTCTTCTCTTTCGATAGTGGATTCACATCATTGGTCCCTGATCGAGAGATTCTACCGAGTGTTTGACTTCAGATCATTCATTCACATTCATTCAGATTGTACTTCGTACCTTGGGATTCATTGACATCAATGGTGATTTCCCTCGCACTTGTTAACGGTTTTCATCAATGACCAGTAATCGAGTGGTTTCTACCATGTTCGAATTTGATACATGTAATCACATGGCTAGATTCGTACTTTTAGGTGACGGGATTGAAGACCCTGGGTCTCATATTTTTGGTCCTGGTTGATGGAGTATTTATGATTTGTATCGACACATAGATCCACTTTGTATGTCATGTGGCTATGTCTTAATTTGAGTCTTCTAACATAGATCCACAGTGTATTCCTAGTGGCTATGTAGCATTTTGATGACATGGATCCATGGTGTATGATTGGTGGCCATGGCTTATGTTTATGATTTCATTCATTTGTGATCTGAGCATGGGAATGCCTACCTCAGAACTGGTATTATATTCTACAGATGTTTGGTGGTTTGGAGGTTTCTGATTAGGTGTGCTCCTTGTTTCTGACACACACACGCATTTTACAAAGTATTTCGATTGTCATGAGTTCCATCCTTATACTTTGGGGGGCATTCTGTTACAAATTATTTTGGTCACTCTAGTGATGTCTCTACAAGTTATGTGTCCAGGCTCTCATGAAGACCTTTTTCCTGAGAAAAGTGACTTTTGTCTTCTTCTAAAAAGAATATTTTTAAGATGAGTTTGCAGGCTGCTTGTGTTATAGGGTGAGGAAATCCTTCATTCTCGCAGGCAACCCTATACTTGCAGTGCGAACTGTTCACAATCTTCTCTATAGGTAGGGTGTGAACCTCTTTCAAATCTTGGAAAAGAGAAGATGTTACGAAAGTTCTAAAAGGGAGTCTTCTAGAAAATGAGTTGGCATTTGCATGGTTGACATCCTACTAACTTCTCAGATTTAGTGGGATCATCCTCATCCCTTTAACCATCTCTCCTTCTCCTATATAATGAAAGTTTTCTCAAGGAAGAGGTTAATCAAGATTGAATAAAGAATTGATGAAGGAATAGATTCGAAATTGTGTAAGAAATTATGTTTGAATTGCTTCTTGAGGCATCCATTTTGTCCATCAAGCCACAACGGATCTTCTTTATGAAAGTGTAGACCAAGTGTGTGTTGGAACAAAGGGCCACCGAAAGGAAGGTTGCGAAATCAAGGCGATTTGGTTGTATCTTCTACTTTCATTTAATACAAATACAGTGGCATGTCCCTTTCCCATAAAATCATTCTTATTTTATTACATGACTCCTTAATCACATGTTTAAGTCTTCATTGAATATATTATTGTTTCTTTCACCTCGGTCGATTTGTTTCGTTGCAGATCCGATATCTCAAGATTATCAAAGTGAAGTAGGGACAACAAAGCCATAAGGAAGCGATACCTAAAGGTATGTCATTTATTCCTTCCTTAGTGATAAATTTGATGATTACGACTTAGGGGAAGTGTCATGTCCTGTCCTGTTTTGTTCTAGATCTAGGTGGATCTAGGGATATTTTTTTATTGTCCGCATATACCGATTTATCCGATAATAGTGCATTGACAGGGTCTGTTTTGACTCGTAAAGCTCAGAAGAAATAGTGTAAGACTTTCTTTGCAGGAGGTATAAAGCAATTTCTACAAGGAGTGCATAGTCATCGCAAGAACTCAAATCTTATGTAAAGATATATTTCAAAGAGTGCACAAACCTGGAATCTAACAAAGAGTCAAAGTGACTCTGTAAAGAAGTCGAAGGAAGAGAGCAAAAGAATGCCAGGAAGGCGAGAAAGGATTCTTTTCAAGAACCTTTGGATCTGAGTTTGAAGAATTTCCCAGAAAACAAAGAAATGTTTGGGAGATCAAAATCTTTGGAGAGATCAAGCTCAGAAGGAGTAGCACTTTCCAAGAAGCATGAATGAGATCCAAGAATGGACTCGCAGGAAGGATAAAGGTCAAAGCCTTTAAATCCTTTCGAAAATCAGTCTGAAGAAAGATTTAGCTCAGAGGGAATATCTGGACCATCTCATCAGCATCCAGACAACGAAGAGCAAGTGCAGAGGAGGAAATATCTCAACTGTTTGACTGAGCACAAATGGATCGTAGCCATCTGATCAAGGTAAAGTGCACTAACATTAAATCTTTGAATGTGCACAGGAGGAACAATGTCATGGAATTTTGAAATCATCAAAACTGTCCATCACGACAGGACACATCGCGAGAGAACAACATTTCACTGACTTGCAGAGTGGAAAGGTTAAAGAGAAAAGTTGTGAGGATCCACGAAGTGTGAATTCATGAAAATATCACTTCTTGATTGATCCTAGACCAAGAGGTCACGTAGTCCTTAGGAGAGAAGGGGGGTCTACATCAAGTGGTATCAAAGATTTTTTTCGTCTGTAGATTTCAGGTGAAGGAGAAAAATAACTTGAAGTTGTACTGTGTGTGTAAGAGATAGTCAACACAATGCGACCAAGGAGACGAGGGGAGCCACATTTAGTGAATTGCATTGTAGAAAGAGAGATACAAGAACTTCGTGCAAGGTTGGAAGTGATGGAAGCAACATAGAGAAGAGCACCTGATGCTAGATATGTCAGCGATGTAGAGAGAGAATATGTAGAAGCCGAAGAAGATGCAGGGGAACACGTTGCCAAAGAACACTTGCTAAGAGAATTTGTTAGATTGGGAGATAGAGCCAAGATAGAGGTCCCAATGTATGAAGGCAATTTGGATGTTGAAGAGTTGCTGGATTGGATAAGGTCCATGGACAAATATTTTGATTATGAAGATGTCGATGGGGAGAAAATGGTGAGACATGTTGTCACCAGGCTTGAAGGACATGCAACATTGTGGTGGGATGAACTTCAGGCTGAGAGGAGAAGTAAAGGCAAACAAAAGATAAATAATTGGGACATAATGGTAGCTAACCTGAAGGCTAAATTCATGCCCAAAGATTATCAGATCAATCTATTCAGGAAGATACAAAACCTGAGACAAAAGGGTATGAAAGTCAAAGAATACATAGAGGAGTTCTACAAGTTGAATATCAGATTTGGACAAAGAGAGCGGGACGAAGAAAAAATTGCCACGTATATGAATGGCTGGAGGTACAAAATCCAAGATGAGCTTAGTATGATGTCGGTAAGGACAATGGAGGATTCTTATCAGTTTGTGCTGAAGGCATAAGAGAGGTTGGCCATAAAAAAAAGCCAGTGAGGTAGAGGTAAAATCCCAATGCTGAACAAAGCAAGGGATTTTCCCATGACAAGGTGCATAATTCCAAAGACGAGGCTGGAACTCCACATAGTCACTCGAAAAGAGGAGTCAGTTCCTAAGGCAGACATAGTGGTGGAAGAAACTCTTCTAGAGGAAGAGGTGGAGGAGGAATAAGATGTTATGCCTATGGAAAGACAAGCCACATGTCTTGGGAATTCCCCAAGAAAAATAAATAAGGAGGAGGAACTCACATTTCGAAAGCACAGAGAGAGAATGTTGAAGCAGAGGGAGCAGAGGATGGAACATCCTTGATGATGAGAAATTTTCTCTTAAAACCAGAGACAGAAGTTAAAAATCTAGTATAGAGGAATAGTCTATTTAGGATAGCTTGCAAGACTAAAGACAAAGTATGCAAGGTGATAATTGACAGTGGGAGCATTGATAAATTAGTATCCACAGAGATGGTGGAGAAATTGGATTTAGAGACAACTGCACACCCAGAGCCATATAAAGTCTCATGGTTGCAGAAAGGACACTAGGTAATGGTTACTAAACAATGCTTGGTTGAATTTAAGATAGGGGGATATAACAATGAAATTGTGTGTGATGTAATTCCCATGGATGTATGCCATATTTTGTTGGGAAGACCATGGAAGTTTGACAGGAATGTCATTCATGATGGGAGGAAGAATACATACACCTTGGAGAAGAATGGTGGAACACACATGTTGCTACCAATAAAAGAGAAGAAAGTTAAAGGGGAAGCCAACACAAGCATACTCCTCATGAGTGGGAAGGAACTCCTGAAAGAAATCAAAAAAGAATAGGAGATGCAGTTTGTTGTGGTGAGGAAACCCAAAGTTATCCTTACAATTACTTCAATGGATGATTTGCTTGAAGAAGTTTAGGAATTATTGGATAATGTTGCTGACATAGTGGTGGATGAGCTGCCTAACTCATTGTTGTTAGAAAAATAGGACCTCAGAGCAATAAAATAAAACAAATGCGGAAAAAAAACATAGAATATACACAATACAAGAGAGACACAGATTTACGTGGTTCACCCAGTGTGGGCTACGTCCACCAGAGAAATTGCCAGGTCCTTTCTTTATTATTATCCAACAAAATGAAGGGATACAACCTACAACAAAACCCTCTGTAACTTCCTCTTCTTTCTCTCACAGTCTCCTCTCTCATAATACAATACTTGCCAACATACATAGCCGCAATACATTTCCCTCATAAAAGAGAGTTGCCTTCTAGGGAAAAAAACCCTATCATAATCTCTATTGTTAGATCTGCGACCTTATAATGAATGGTCCAGATTTACAATGAAATTACAATATACTTTTACAAGGCAATTTTTGCTTCGGGGGCTTTGCCCCCAAACTCCCGTTGGGGGCCCGCTTGCCCCTAGACCCCCAAGCTGGGGGGATAGCCCCCCCGGACCCTGCAGAGGGGGTACCCCCCCCTCTTCACTCCCCCACATGGAAGAGTGTACATACTTCTGGGGTGTAAATACTTCATGGGGTATAAACACAGCTGAAAGTAAAACACCTCTAAATCAGGAAGATAATCAGGCTCCACAACAAACAATCTCCCACTTGGAGACTGATCTCAACAACTCCACCACTGCTATATATGCTGGACTCTGAAACTTCTTGGACATGGAAAATTTCTCATCTTCATCTTCATTCTTCAAGACCAACTGAAACTGAGCAAGAACTAAGTTTCTCCCTGGTTACTCCCTTTGTTAACATGTTTGCAGGATTCTGGATAGTGTGTATCTTTTCCCTCTTCAATTGTCCATCTTCGAAGGTGGATCATATGAAGTGGTACCTCAACTGTATATGCTTAGTTTTTGAATGGAAGGCTGAGTTATTTGCAAGGTGAATGGCACTCTGACTGTCACAGTACAACCTGTTGTTCTCCTGCTTCTTTCCCAATTCATCCATAAGCCTTTGTAACCAAATCATCTCTTTACTAGCCTCTGTAGTAGCAACATACTCTGCCTCTGTTGTTGAAAGTGCAACAACCTTTTGCAGTTTCGAAATCCAACTTATTGTTGTTCCACCTATAGTAAAAACATACCCTGTGGTGCTCCTCCTGCTGTCTTTATCACCTGCCATATATGAATCAACATATCCCTGTAGAAAAGTGTCTGAACCTCGAAAACATAATTCATATGTAGTAGTACCTCTCAAATACCTGAGAATCCACTTTACTGCCTCCCAATGTTCTTTACCTGGATTGTTCATATACCTTCTCACAACTCCCACTGCTTGTACAATATCTGGTCTTGTGCAAACCATTGCATACATCAATTTGCCAACTGCTGATGAATATGGGACCCTGGACATGTATTCTATCTCCTCCTGTGTCTTGGGACACATTTCCTTAGTTAATTTGAAATGGCTGGCCAAAGGTGTACTAACTGGTTTTGCATTATGCATTCTAAACCTCTCCAA
>ML780752.1:384756-403084 GCA_009831015.1 Picea engelmannii
GTTCCAGTTAACTGACAAAAAGCCTCGTGTCCCGGCGGAAACTTTCCTGATTTTTTGCTTTGTTAGGTACCCGCGGGCTGTTTTGGGTTAGCCCGCGGATGCCCGCGTTCAGTATAAGGATAGCAAGCGGATGCCCGCGCCCAATGAGAAGTTAGGGCGCAGGTTACTTGGTTTTAAGAGGTTTTTTGAGGAATTGCTCAGCATGGCTTTGGCTAGGAAGAGGCATGAGTAGGCCTGATGCCAGGTAAGCAGGGATAGTGCAATTTAGGGTTATAACACTCATGGACAGGAATCCATGAATTTTTGTCCAGGGGGAGTATAATGCAGGAGCATCTCAACAAGTACATGTGGTAGAACAACTCAGTTCCTGAGAGACAATCCAGAGTCTCAAACACTAGCCAGTACTGCAAATCTTTAAAGTGATAGAAAATAAAAGAGGAAATATCACACACGTGGAGACAAAATGAGCACGCGTGACTTGGGAGCTTAAACCTAGTCTCAATGTAACCGCAATTAGATAGAATTTAGTTTGTTTCTTTTGTATAAAGAGATATTTTTGTATAAAGAGAGAGGGGTTATGAGAATTATGAGCAAGTAGGAATCTCAGAGCAGCAGTTGTTGCTTTGATTTTAGCTGTAACCATTTTCTTGATTTTGAATCAAGATAACAGAGAAAAATTGATCCAATGTATGGTGTGAATAATGTTTGAAATTTCTCTATTGTTGTCTTAATATTTTCAAGAATGAATGAATCTTGCTACGAGTGTATGTAGCTTTGAAATGCTTGCATAAGAATTTAAATCATTTTTCTTCATGAGCCAGTGCAAGGTGTGGTCACAGTCCGCAAGGAGTGCATTGAAAGGGTCTGTTTCGACTTGTAAAACTCAGAAGAAATAGCATAAGAATTTCTTTGCAGGAAGTATAAAGCGACTGCCGCAAGGAGTGCATAGTTATCACAAGAACTCGAATCTTGTGTAAAGATATGTTGCAAAGAGTGCACAGACCTGGAATCCAATGAAGAATCTAAGTGACTCCATAAATAAGTTGAAGGACGAGAGCGGAATAACACCAGGAAGGCGAGAAAGGATTCTTTTAAAGAAAATTTGGATCTGAGTTTGATGAATTTCCCAGAAAAGAAAGAAGTGCTTGGGAGATTGAAATATTTGGAGAGATCAAGCTCAGAAGGAGTAGCACTTTCCAAGAAGTGTGAACGAGATCCAAGAAATGGACTCATAGGAAGGATAAAGGTCAAAGCCTTTAAATCCTTTCAAAAAACTTCTAATTCTGAAGAAAGCTTTAGCTCAGAGGGAAGATCTAGACTATCCAATCAATGTCCAGACAACGAGGAGAAATTTCAGAGGAGGAAAGGTCTCAACCATTTTTTTAAAGTGCACTAACATTAAATATTTGAACCTACATAGGAGGAACAAGGTCATGAAATTTTGAAATCATCGGAACTATCCATCATGACAGGACACGTGGTGAGAGATCAACATTTCGATGACTCACAGAGTGGAAAGGTCAAAGAGAAGAGTTGTGAGGATTCGCGAAGTGTGAATTCGTGAAAAGATCACAGTCGTTCATCATTCCAAAATCATCGAGACCGTTCGTTTTCAAGGAGGACAAATGGTGAGAGATCAACATTTCGCTGACTCATGACTCGAAGGAGTCAAAGGCTGAGTTGCAAGAACTTGTGAAACATGAAATCACGACATGATCTGAGCCATTGATCAAAGGGAATATCTTGACCGTTGATCCAGTACCATCACAATTTCGGCTATCGGGAGAACGTAGGCAATGAGACTCCAAATTCATGAATCATGAAATCACGAAAAGATCACAACCGTTGATTGAAGGAGGAATTTGAACTATAGATATGGTTTTTTCGGGACTTCACAACTCGGGAAATTAGAGGTAAGAGTTCGGGGAACTCGCGAAAATTGAAACTGTGAAGATTTGATCTAAGCCATTGGTTCAAGAAGAGATCTGGACCATTGAGCATCTAGGGAGACGATTTGTGAAGTGTGAACCCACAAGACGCAAAATCATGAAACGAGAAATCGTGAAGTGCTCGAAAGATTGGCCCACGATCATAGCAAAGGGTCACATTGGTGAAGGGGAATAGAGGGGATAGAATGCGCTAGGCTCTTGTTGGGATTTCAAAAGTCGGGAGAGTCAAAGTGAATCACATGCAAAGGATCGATACACAGAGTCACGACATGTCTTTCGATTAGGCGACTGGTCACATCCTTAGTCACATAGAGGGAGGGGCTTGACCAAGAGAGTTAGAATCTAAACACACTGAAGATAAAAGGCGTTAAGGAGAAAGCCGTGGGTTCCATATAACTTGTGATTTAAGGGAAAGAGGTCTTGTTAAGTGGATTTGAGGTTCTTTAGGGACAAAGAGTCAATCAGACTCAGTTTCTTGATCGATCCTAGACCGGGAGGTCACGTAGTCATTAGGAGAGAAGGGGGGTCTGCATTACTTTAGTGGTTATAATCAGATTCAGATTGCTCTGGAAGACCAGGATAAAATTGCATTTGCATGTCCCTGGGGTACCTTCGTATATAGAGTATTTCCCTTTGGGTTATGTAATGCTCCAGCTACATTCTAGAGAGCTATTTTAATAATATTTTCTGATTTGATTAATGAAGGACTTGAAGTTTACATGGACGATTCCACCCCTTATGGCACTAATTTTGATCAAGATCTAAGAAATATGGAGAAGGTACTGGAATGATGCATTGCTACCAGGCTATTTTTGATTAATGAGAAATGTCATATGATGATGACTGAAGGTGTGGTACTAGGACACTATGTTTCTGCAGATGGAATCAAGGTAGACCTAGAAAAAATAGAGGTAATCCTTAATCTACTTACACCTCATACACAAACCGAGGTACGTAGTTTCCTTGGATGCATAGGATATTATCATAGATTCATAGAAATGTTTTCAAGAATAGTTGCACCTTTATATGCTTTAACTGGTAATGTGGAATTTCAATGGTCTGATAAGTGTGATGTTGCATTTGCAGAACTCAAAAGGCTGGTTTCAACAACATCGGTGCTAAGAGGACCAAACTAGAAATTACCATTTCACATATCTTCATATGCATCGGATATTGCCATATGCGCTATCCTTGGAAAGGAAGAATACAAGAAACCTTATGCTATCTATTTTATTAGCAAAAATCTTACTCTCGCTGAATTAAATTACACAGTAATAGAAAAATAATTTTTAGCCATTATACATGCTATTATTAAATTTCGCCACTATATAACAGGCTATCTAGTTATTCTGTATATTTATCATTCTTCTATTAAATATTTATCTAACAAACCAATTACTAATAGATGGGTTACTCGGTGGTTATTACTATTGCAAAAATTCAACATCACCATCAAGGATCGGCCCAGAAGAGAGAATCTCGTTGCATAGTTCTTGTCTCGCATGCCCAAAACAAATGACTTTTTGACAGTTGAAGACCAATTCCCAGATAAACACTTGTTCACTGTCACTATTAAGACGTCGTGGTACACTGATGTGGTGGATTATTTGGCAGCTGGAAAACTACCAGCGCACCTGTCATCAAGATAAAGGAAACTAATCATTCAATGCAATGCATGGTTCACCTAGATCGGTGGATATCTTTTCCACACAAGGTCTGACCTCCAGATTCAAAGATGTGTAAGAGATGATGAAATTTATGATATCTTGAAGGCGGGTCATGATGAGCCCTGTGGTGGACATTTTGCAGACCGTAGAACTGGGCATAAGGTTTTACATATGGGCTATTATTGGCCCTCAATATTTAAATATGAAAATAAGTATGTCCAGGCCTGTGACAATTGTTAGAGGATGGGTCGACCAAGCCAAGATGATGAAATTCCCCTACAAGCACAAGTGGTGGAAAAAACTTTCGAGAGATGGGCACTGGATTTTGTTGGCCCCTTCAACCCAAAATCAAACCAGAAAAATTATATGCTAGTTGCAAAAGACTATATGACCAAATTGGTAGAAGCAATGTCCTTGCCAAAAACAATTGAGGAAGCATTCATTAAGTTTCTCTTTGAATTATTTGTATGCTATTGATTACCTAGGGAAGTAATCACCGACGGAGCGTTGCAATTTACAGCCCATAAAATCACAACCACTATGTGCAATTATCACATTAAACACAAAGTTACGTCCCCATACCACCCACAGGAAAATGAACAAGTGGAAAGTACCAGTAAAGTCTTGGAGGCAATCTTGACAAAAGGAGTCTCAACAAACCGTCAAAATTGGGCAGCCAAGCTTTCAAATTCCTTATGGGATTATTGCACAACATGGCGTAACACTACTGGCTAATCTCATTATCGTTTATTCTTTAGCAAAGAACCTATTTTTCCAATCGATTTGAGATCAAGACTTTAAGAATGGCCCAAGAAATTGGACTGGATCTTATCGAATCACACACACAGTGCTTACAACATATCAATGAGCTAGATGAAGCATGCATGTTCTCCCTTCAACGCAAAACTGTTATTCAACAGCAGAGAGCTAGTTGGCACGATAAACATATCAAGAAGAAATCCTTCCAGAAAAGTGATTGGGCACTTCTCTATGATTCCAGATTTAAGGATTTTCTTGGAAAATTGCAGACAAGGTGGCTGGGACCATATGAAATAAATGAAGTTCATGATAATGGCACTGTCACTTTAGTTACCATTGATGGGTCTAGTTCTCCTTTTCTAATAAATGGACATTGTATATGACTCTACCATCAACCTCTTTCAAAAGAATCCTTTTGCCAAGAAGTAAGTAATGATCCTACTGTTCAAATTTTAGCTGGCTGGGAAGGTAACCCAACAACTTTAGTTCCATGAAATTGTTGTTCTTGAAGCACTGTACATATTGTATATAGTTTTCTTTAAAGATTTGATTGAGTTTTTAGTTTTTTTTACTTCCTAGGAAAGTCATTATAAGAAAATTTGGAGAACAAAAACCAGAAAAGATGACTGTAAAGAATATAATCAACACTCTTTTCTGCTCCTTATTCAAACTTCAAATTTCTCCTGTCTCACTTTGAAAAATCCATGGAATGTAAACCTTGTTTTACATAGGAAATGAATATGTCATATTCCACAACAAAAAGTTAGGTGATTGCAATAAAAGAATACAAAACTGTAATAAATAGAAAATTAATGTATGACACTAACAAACCATCCAATACTTCGATCATTGAATAAACCTGCCCATAAAAATTGAATGAATTTAGTTGATGACCAATCAATCCTAGATTCACTAAAATGAAAATGTTTACAAGAGGTTTCCAATTACTTAAATTAGATGGTTAAAATTTGAACATCATTGTTGTTGTTCATTCGAATGTAACAATTGTTGTTCCCTTTGTTGGAATTGTTGTTCCCTTTGCAGGTAGTGTCATTCATTTAAAGGGAACAACTGTCATTCCCTTTGTTGCGATTGTTGTTCCCTTTGCGGGTAGTGTCGTTCATTTGAACAGAACAACTGTCATTCCCTTTGTTGCGATTGTTGTTCCCTTTGTGGGTAGTGTCGTTCATTTGAACGGAACAACTGCCTTTCCTTTTGTTGTGATTGTTGTTCCCTTTTGTGAGTCGTATCGTTCATTAGAATGTAACAACTTTCGTTCCCTTTTTCATGATTTTCTTCCCTTCTTTCTGGGAAACACTGTTCATTCGAAAAGAAACATCTGCTGTTCCTTTTTGCGGTTGTTCCTGTTGTTGTTCCTTTCCTTTAAAATAACAATTTTTCACCAACAACACGTCCTTCTGATATGTTTAGCCACTCCTTTGGGTACAAACTTCACTAACTAATTTTCAGCACCACTTCTAATTATCATAGTAACGATTTGTCATTTTCTTTTGTGGACTATCTAGCATACCTTATCAAATTGTTTTTTGGATTGATTTCTCCGAATTATCTTAATATTGTTCATAATCCTTAACCACCATAATTTGTTTCTTTCCCCTATATATATACGTATACTTGAATGATAATTTTCTTTCATATCATAATAAGGAGTCTAAGGCAAATTTTTACTTGGAATTGTTACACTTATTATTCCATCCCACATTCTTAAGGAGTAGATGAGCTTCCCTTAATAAATCCTTAAAAAAAAAAAAAATGGAAATAAAAATTAAAAATAAATAAAGAAAATAAACTTCTCCCATAAAGGATAGGGGGTCTCATGATGAGCCAACCTACCAGGATCATAAGATAATAACAAAAGTGACATTCCCACTATGGATACCACACCAGGGAAACGACCTTTGGAATTTTTTTCTCAAAGGACAAGAGGTCTCATCATGAGCTGGCTTGTTCACTTAAGTTACGATCTAGTCAGTGGCATTATCATTATCTGGCTACCAAACTAGGATAGTGGTGTTTTTGGGAAAATATTGTTGGGTATGTGTTATATTCTTTGCACGAGTAGTAGTGTATGAGTGTTGTGCTGGGCGCACAGGGGGGGAACGCCCCCGAGAAATTTTTTTCTGCCTCAGAAAACATGTCACATATTTCTGCCTCAAAAAATGTGTCACATATTTAGGTGGTTTTTTGGCACATGGTTTCTTTGTCAATGGTTTTCTATTTATAGTTAAGGAATTAGGGTTGTTGACTAATCCAGGTCATTGGGTTAGGGTTTTGGATGCTGTTGGCTCCTATATGTATATTGTATTGTAAACAATGTAACACAAGGAATATATAGAATATGTTGGTTTTCCTGGTTTGGGTTTCCAGGGGAAAAATCTCTGTGTAATGTTTGTATTTGCCATTGTATCTTTTCTGTTCTTTTACTTAATATTTGTTTGTAGTAAATATTGTACAAGGTTAAAATCTACATTTGGTATCAGAGCTTTGTTGGCTTCAGGGGGATGCCTTTGTGGTCAAGGGTTTGGCTCGGGACTATGATAAGCCTTGTTACAGTGGGAGATCTGTGATATTGATTTTTCAGGTGAAAATAAATGGAAAGCAATTCGAAGACGGGGATCAATAATTTTAACGGGAAAAGTTTTGAGTTGTGGAAGCTCAGGATGGAAGATATGTTGGTGGAAAGATATCAGTGGATCGTGGTAGATCCAGGTATTGCACCTACAGGAACTTCAGCAGATGACGGAAAAAAGTCGGATCGGAAGGTAAAGAGCACAATCTGATTATGTCTCTCTGATTCAATATTATTGAATGTGTCAGAGGAAGCTACAACCAAGGATTTATGGGAAAAGTTGGGGAAGTTGTATCAGTCTAAGTCCCTATTAAATGAACTATTCCTGAGAAAGAAGCTGTATAACTTGAGGATGAGAGATGGAGACTCAGTGGTAGAGCATTTGAACGCCTTCAATACTGTGGTAAGTCAGTTAGTATCTGTTCATATTAAAATTTCAGATGAAGATAAATGTATCAGTTTACTATGTTCTTTACCAGACTCGTGGGATAGTTTGGTTGTGTCCATAGGTAGTAATACAAATGACTTGAAGTTTGATGAAGTGGTCTCATCCTTGTTGTCAGAGGAGATGAGATGGAAGAATATGGAAGGACATAGCATAAACACATTATTTGCAAGAGGACGTTCTCCGGAAAAAAATAGATCTAAGTTATCAAGTGGGAGATCTAAGTCTATGGGTAGATATAGATCTCCTGGAAAGTTTGTAAAGGTATGTTGGAGATGTGGAAAAGAAGGGCACTACAAGAAGCAGTGTAGATCCAAAGTTGAGAAAAAGAAGGGACATGAAGAATCTCCTTCTATAGAAGAAAATACCTCCAAGGAAGAAGGAGAGGATGTGTACTTGGCTTCTTCAAGCACACATGTAGATCATGAGGCATGGTTGGTTGAATCTAGTGCATCCTTTCATATGAATCCCCACGGGGAGTGATTCTTCGAATATGAAAGGTATGATGGAGGTAATGTTTTCTTAGGTGATGATTCGACAACCAGAATCATAGGATGAGGAAAAGTCAAGTTGAGGCTCATATATGGAAGGATTAGAACACTGCCTGGTGTTTTGCACATCCCAAGTTTGGCTAGAAATTTGATTTCTGTAAGAAAAATGGATTGTGTAGGAGTAAAAACAATATTTGAAAAGGAAAACTGGAGGATGGTTCAAGGAGCAATGGTGTTGCTGAAGGGAGTTCAGTTTGGAACTCTGTATAAGCTGTAAGGAAGCACTATTAGTGATGGGTGTAATAGTTCCATTGTTCCTGATATTGGAATTGAAGAAGAAAGAACTCCTACAGTCTCTGGAGAAAAGGTTATGCTGTGGCATCAAATACTGGGGCATATTGGAGAGAAGGGTCTTTGACTACTACATGGTAATGATATGGTCGAAGGTATGTCTAAATTATATTTGGATTTTTATTTCTGTGAACATTGTCTATATGGGAAGCAAAATTGAGTAAGATTCCCCTCTGGTGCAAAGAGGGAAGAAGGAATTTTACAACTGTTTCATAGTGATGTTTTTGGACCTGTGTCGGTCCCATCATTTGGAAAATCTATGTACTACATCTCAGTTATAGATGATTTCTCGAGGAATACTTGGATATATTTCGTCAGGAAGAAATCCAAAGTCTTTGACAGGTTTTAAGAGTTTAAGGCTCTTGTTGAGAATCAAACAGAGAAAATAATTAAGGTGCTGAGGACAGATAATGGTGAAGAGTTCCGTGGGAATGAATTTGAAGAATTATGTAAGAAGTGCAGTATAGAAAGGTAGAAGACTACTCCATATACACCTCAACAGAATGGAGTTGTAGAAATTATGAATAGGACGTTGATGGAAAAATCAAGGTGCATGCTCAATGGTGCCAGGTTAGGGCAAGAATTCTGGGTAGAGGCAGTGGGTACTGCATGTTACCTGGTCAACATATCACCCTCATCAGCGTTGGATGACAAGACTCCACAAGAGGTATGGACTGGTAAGGAACCTTCTCTAACACATCTCAAGGTATTTGGCTATGATGCATATGCTCATGTTCCAAAGCAAAACAAGAGTAAGCTAGATAAGAAGACTGAAAAGTGTATCTTTATTGAATATAAAAAAGGTCTCAAAGGTTATAATCTTTGGAACCCATAAAATAAGAAGGTAGTGTATAGATGAGATGTGGTATTTAGAGAAATGAAGGATGTTGTTAAACAGGAAGTCCTACCAAGTAAGGAAGAACCAAAGAAAATAGAGTTTGATTTAAAAGATGATGAGTCAGACTCTACAGAAGAACAAGAATTAGAAGAAGAAAATCCTCATACTCTAGTATTGAGGAGATCGATTCGAGAAAGAAGGCTACTGGAAAGGTATACTCCATCTAATTTCCATTCAAATTTTTCTTTGTCTATTATTGATGATGATCCCATAACTGTCAGGGAGGCAGTGGATTCAGAGGATGAAAATCTCTGGAAAAGGGCCATGGACAAATAAATGGAATCTTTGGATAAGAATGAGGCTTGGGATCTAGTGGAGTTGCCGATTGGAAGAAATCACATTGTAACCAAATGGGTATTTAAAAAGAAGTTGAATGCAAAAGGAAAAGTGGAGAAATACAAAGATCGGTTAGTTGCAAAGGGTTATTCCCAGGTTGAGGGAATTGATTTTGGTGAGATTTTTTCTCCTTTTGGAAAGCTAACCTCTATAATATTTCTGTTATCTGTTGCTATTGCATTTGATTTTGAAATAGAAAAAATGGATGTGAATACAACATTCCTACATGGGGATATGGAAGAAGAAATCTATATGAAGCAACCAGAAGGTTATGCTATGAAGGGAAACAAGGAGCTGGTATGCAAGCTGAAAAAGTCTCTGTGTGATTTAAAACAATCACCAAGGATGTGGTATCAAAAATTTGATACTTATATGTTGGGACTTGGCTTCAAAAGAAGCAAAGAGGATCACTGTGTGTATTTTAAATTAATTGGTGATCATTTGACTTATTTGGTTTTGTACATGGATGACATGTTGCTGATAGGAAATAAAAAGGAGATTATCCAGGATGTGAAAACTAAGTTGTCCTCTAAATTTGACATGAAGGATATCGATGCTTCAAATTTCATTTTGGGAATGGAAATTAAAAGATATCGGAAAAGGAGGAAACTCTAGTTAAATCAGAGAAAATATGTCAAGACAATATTGCAGAGGTTTAATATACAGGAATGTAATTCGTTCAAGGTTCCTATTCCTATTGGTGTAAAGTTATCTACGGATCAGTGTCCCAAGACACATGAAGAGGAGGACATGTCTCGTGTTCCATATGCGAGTGCATTTGGTAGTTTGATGTATGAAATGGTCTATACTAGATAGAACATTGCACATGCAGTGGGAGTTTTGAACAAGTATATGTTAAAACTAGGGAAGGAGCATTGGACATTAGTAAAAAGGGTTTTCAGTTATTTGTGTGGCACTGCTAGCTATGGATTGTGCTACGAAGGAAGACTGGGATTGGAAATATTTGTGGATATACATGGCTTTGTGGATGCAGTCTGGGATGGAGATCTGGATCGTAGGAGATCTACAAGTGGGTATGTGTTTAACCTATTTGGAGGAGCAATAAGTTGGATGAGAAAAAGATAGGATGTAGTGGCACTTTCAACTACAGAAGTTGAATACATGGCAACCACTCATGCAATTAAGGAAGAAATATGGTTACAAATATTGTGTTCAGGTATTGGGTTGGTACAACAAGCTGTAAGGATAGATTGTGACAGTCAGAGTGCAATTTTTCTGGTGAAGAACCCAACTCATCATTCAAAGACAAAGAATATTGATATTCAATATCACTTTGTGAGATATATGGTTGAAGAAAATAAAGTATTGCTGATGAAGGTGGACACCTTTAAGAATGTTGCAGATTCATTAACAAAATCTGTGAGCACTGAGAAGTTCTCTTGGTGTAGAGGATCCATGGGCATTGTTGTCCTGGATTGTTGACTATGTAACCCTATAACCCCCTGTATGCAAAGAAAACAACAAGTGGGAGAATGTTGTGTATGTGTTATATTCTTTGCACGAGTAGTAGTGTCTAAGCATTGCACCGGGTGTAGTGCCTCTGAGAAAAAAAGTTCTACCTCCGAAAACGTGTTACATATTTAGGTGGTTTTTCGACACATGGTTTCTTTGCCGATGGTTTTCTATTTCCGGTTAAGGAATTAGGGTTGTTGACTAATGAAGGTCATTGGGTTAGGGTTTTGGATGTCGCTAGCTCTTATATGTATATTGTATTGTAAACAATGTGACCCAATGAATATATAGAATATGTTGGTTTTCCCGGTTTGGGTTTCCATGGGAAAAATATCTGTGTAATGTTTGTATTTTCCATATTATCTTTTCTATTCTTTTACTGAATATCTGTTTGCAGTAAATATTGTGCAAGGTTAAAATCTACAAAGACGATTCAAACTATTTATTAAGGATATAGGCTCATCTATGGGTTAAAAGGAAACCCTGTCGAGGATATGGATGCCTGCTGGCAATAGTGGCTCTGCCTATGGTATGGAATTTTATCTTTAATACGCTATGTTTTTTTTTGTTTGTTCCTAGACTTCCTTTCTTAAAAAGAGGCTATAATTCTAGTTATATTCAATAACAAGGGAGTAACAAAGTTATGACATGTGGAATATTTATAACACGTGAACAAATTTAGACTACTCAAAATCGTTTTTCCTTAAAATATTTTGATCATAGGTATTTGAACTTGTACTTCCCACAAAAAGAGTGATTATTGTTCATGATTACTGTTAAAGTGCTTTTGAAGTTTATTAATGATTGTTCTCCCAGCGACGATGACGACGTAGTAATTATCCCTCACTTGTACTACCTACCATCATTACACTCGCACATATCAACGGTCAAGGTCAACCTTTTCATTTATCAAGGGGCAGATACTCTGCATGTTTATCAATAGATCATAATGATTACAATTAATGACATAATTCATGTTTCTATATATGTTTTTTGTTCTATGATTTTTACCATTTCTGGTAATATTTTCTCACAAGCTGGTCTAACTAAGTCTACAGCCCGGAACGATAGTTGTGCTGACTTGTTTACATAGGACATGGGCGGCCAAAGCATCCATCGAGAGCCCAAATTTCTGCAAGTAACTGACCAAGCAAGGGAAATTTTACATCGTTTGGGGTGGACAAAATATTTCAAAAGATTGCAGGGATACGACATAAATATCATGCTCGCATTTTTCCAGAACTTCCAGAGGGGAGTCTCGGTGATTTGAGACATACAAATTCCAGTCACTGAGGAATTTTAGTGGAGGTAACATGCCTCCCAAATGAAGGCACATAGTGGACCAGGAAATACACAACACTCAAGGAGGTTGTGGAGTCTTTCATGGAACCAGGAGAATAAATTGACAAAAAAGGGAAAGGACTCAACCCCGCTGCTCTTAGTGAGCCATGGATGGAGCTAGCAGGAGTAATTCAAATATATATCACATGTGATGTGAGATACAATGTGGTGTTACCGTCCCACCTCAAACTTCTAGAAGCACTAAAAGAAATGTCAGTAATAAATTTTCCAATTTTTCTAAATGCCATGTTGCATGAAGTTGTTGCAAGGACTCGGAAGGCCAACTACCCTGTCAATATAATTAGTCACCATGGAATAGTAAAATTAATAGTAAATAGGGCCTTGAGCCAAACAAAAATCACTTGGGGATATTTAATTGAGCCCCTACAAATTGAACAACCTGAAATACACCATGAAATTCCCCCACAGGGAATTGAGGCAGCCCAGGTACGAGGAGACAGTACCAAAATTGAAGTTCTAGTACCCCAGCCTGAATTAGAAGCAGACCCCATCCAACTGGTAGAAACTCAGACCATACAGGAAGAAACATCAAAGAAGAAGAGAAAAAGAACAATTGTTGTTCCTGAAACCTCTACTGTGAAAATAAGAAAGGGTAAAAATACAGTTCAGCCTGAAGAAACTCAGGAAACTGTACAGACAAAACATCCCTCACATGAAAATATTCAAGAAAATGTATAGACAGGGAAACCATCACTCGAAATCCTTACAGAGCATTTCTTCAGAAGTTATGAAGTAGAGATGGATCAAGTACTGGGAAATTTAGGGGCATCAATTGTTGAAGACACAGATAGGTCTGGAGAACCCCAAACACTAACTTCCTCCCATTCAAACCTTGTCTTGGATCTTCCTGATATGGAGATGCCATCTCCTGAAGGAACAAAACAACTAGAAACTCACATTGAGATAAATAATCCTTTAGAACAAATAGATAAGCCAAAAGAAACATGGGAGAAGTCACCAGTTGATCAAGGTGGGGAAGACCTCGAAATTCCCCATAGACAGAAGAAAACAACAGGCAAAGGAAACGATACAATTAGAAAATTAAAACATGAAAACAAGATATTGAGGAAAAGGGTTAAGAAGATAAAAGTGTTAAAACAAAAAGTTGGCAGATTAAAAGAAATAATTAGACAACTTAGGAAGCAGTTGGAACAAGCTAATAAGGTCCATGAGAAGAAGAAATCCAAAAGTCCTAGAGTATAGGGAAGAAATCCACTTCCCAGAAGAATAGTCCACACCAATTCTGCTGGAAAACAAACATAATTGCATGCTCATTTGGAGATAGCTGAAATAGAAACTCAGACTGAGATTCCAGTCACATAAGAAACATATGTTCAAACTAAAGGAGTGTTTCCTATAGATCTTTGTGCTCATTTGGAAACAATTGAATTAGGAACCCAGACAGATGCTCCAACAACAATCGAGACAATTGTTCAGACTGAAGAAGCATCTCAGTCCCCTGAATAGTGTAAGTTTTAAACCTGTGAAGTAAAGCAATGCACATAGATTCTTAAGAAAAACAAAAATTAATCAATGGCTCATTCACATAGTACACAATGACTTATACCGGAAACCTTCAACCGGGAAAACCTTTCTTATATTCCTTATATCAAATTTCACCATTCACTATACAATATATATACAATGTTTTTAGGTATTCCGTAGATACCAAAACCCTAATCCCTTAATCCACAATTAATTTACAAAACCACTAAAAATAGCAAAATCACCTAAAAATAGCAAAAACCACCCAAAAAACAAATTTTGGGGCACTGCCCCGAACCGTGTCGGCCCCGGGCTACCACTCGTTGTCGAATGTTGCGCCTAACCAGGGGGGGGCATACCTACCCCCCCTGGGACCCCCCTAGGAAAGTGCTCTACACACATGGCACAAATAGGGCACTAGTATGAGGGATCATTATACTCAGTTGTCATATATGATGCACCCACACACACACATGCAAAGAATATAACACATACCCAACATTCTCCCACTTGTTGTTTTCTTTGCATCCATAAGTCTAGGGGATTATATAGTCAACAATCTAGGGCAACAATGCCCATTATTAATCTACACCAGGAGAACTTTTCTGTGCTCACAGACTTTGTCAATGAATCTGTAACATTCTTCAAAGTGTCAACCTTTTCTAGCAACACCTTCTTTTCCTCAACCATGTCTCTCACAAAGTGATACTGAACATCAATATGCTTTATCTTTGAATGATAAGTTGGGTTCTTTTCCAGGAAGATTGCACTCTGACTGTCACAATCTAATCTCACTGCTTGTTTTACCAACCCAATACCTGAGCACAATCTTTGTAACCATACTTCTTCCTTGCTTGCATGAGTGGCTGCCATGTATTTAGCTTGTGTAGTTGAGAGTGCCACTACAACCTATCTTTTTCTCATCCATCTGATTTCTCCTCCAAATAGGTTAAACACATACCCACTTGTAGATCTTCTGTGATCCAAATCTCCAGCCCAGTTTTCATCAACAAATCCATGTATGTCCAGCAATCTGTCCAATCCTAGTCTTCCTTGGTAGCACAATCCATAACTATTAGTGCCACGAAGATACCTGAAGACCCTCTTTACTGCTGTCCAATGATCCTTCCCTGGTTTTGGCATATACTTGCTCAAAACTCTCACTGCATGTGCAATGTCTGGTCTAGTATATACCATTGCATACATCAAACTGCCAATTGCACTGGCATATGGAACATGGGACATGTCCTCTTCTTCTTCCTGTGTCTTGGGACACTGATCTGCAGATAAATTTACACCTGTAGGAATAGGAACCTTGACCGGTTTACTTCCATGCATATTAAACCTTTGTAATACCATCTCAACATATTTTCTCTGATTCAACCAGAGTTTCCTGTTTTCATGATCTCTTTTAATATCCATTCCCAGAATGAAGTTAGCAACACCGAGATCCTTCATGAAAAATTTGGAGGATAGCTGTGATTTCACCTCCTTGATAACATCCATGTTATTTCCTACCAACAACATGTTATAAACATACAACACTACATAAATAAAGTGATTACCAACCTTCTTGGAATATACACAGTGATCAGCCCTGCTTCTTAAAAATCCCAATCCAAGGATGTGTGTGTCAAACTTTTGGTACCACATCCCAGGTGATTGCTTCAGACCATATAGTGACTTCTTTAGCTTACAGACCAACTCTTTCTTTCCCTTCACTACAAAGCCTTCTAGTTTCTTCATGTAGATTTCTTCTTCCAGATCCCCATGTAGGAATGTTGTCTTCACATCCATCTGTTCCACTTCAAGATCAAAAGAAACAACAATAGATAAAATAAATCTAATAGATGTTAACTTGGAAACAGGAGAAAAAATATCACCAAAGTGAATTCCCTCTACCTGGGAATAACCTTTTTCTACTAATCGATCTTTGTATTTATCCACTTTACCTTCTACAATAAACTTCTTCTTAAACAACCATTTGCTACCAACAGATTTTCTTCTAGCTGGCAACTCAACTATATCCCATGCCTCATTTTTATCCAAGGCATCCATTTCTTCAACCATGGACTTCTTCCATAGTTTACTATCCTCTGAATTCACTGCTTCCCTGACAGTTCTGGGATCATCATCAGTAATAGATAAAGAAAAATTGGAATGGAAATCAGGTGGACTATACCTTTCTGGTTTCCTTCTTTCTCTCACCGATCTCCTCAATACTGGGGTATGACGTTCTTCTTCTTCTTCTACTTCCTCTTCTTCAGATGATTCAGATTTTTCATCATCCAACTCGAGCTCTATTTTCTCAGGTTCATCTTGTGTTGGTAGGAATTCCTGTTTGGACACATCTTTTACCTCTCTGAAAACAACATCTCGATTGTAAATAGTTTTCTTGATTTCTGAGTTCCAAAGATTATAAACTTTCACACCATCTTTATAACCAATAAATATACACTTTTCATCCTTTTTATCCAGCTTACTTCTATTTTCCTTTGGAACATGTACATAAGCATCACAACCAAACACTCTAAGATGTTGAAGAGAGGGTTTCTTTCTAGACCATACCTTGTGTGGATTTTTATCATCCAACGCTGATGAAGGTGATCGATTAACCAGGTAACATGTTGTACCCACTGCCTCTACCCAAAATTCTTGTCCTAACCCGACACCACTGAGCATGCTCCTTGATTTTTCCATCAGTTTCCTATTCATCCTTTCTAGAATTCCAATATGCTGAGGAGTGTATGAAGTAGTCTTCTTCCTTGCTATACCACACTTCTTACAGAATTCTTTGAATTCATTTCCGCGGAATTCTCCACCATTATCTGTTCTCAATACCTTTATTTTATTCTCTGTCTGATTTTCTACCAAAGCCTTAAACTCTTTAAATTTATCAAATACCTCATATTTCTTTCTAAGAAAATAAATCCATGTGTTCCTTGAAAAATCATCTATGAATGAAACACAATACACAGATTTACCTAGGGATGGAACAAGAACAGGTCCAAACACATCACTGTATATCAACTCTATGATCCCCTTTGCTCTTGTAGCACCAGATGGGAATCTTACTCAATTTTGTTTACCATATATGCAATGTTCATAGAAATCAAAATCCAGAGTGCAATTAGACATACCTTCAACCATACCTTTACCGTGTAGTGTTCGAAGGACCTTTTCTCCAATATGTCCCAGTCTTTGATGCCACAACATGGTCTTCTTTTTAGGGACGATATTGGTCTTGTATTCTTTATTTGTTTTCTTAAGGACAACATAATTGTTACACCCATTAGTATAAGTGCTTCCCAACAACTTGTACAAAGTTTCACATCGAACTCCCCTCATCAACACCATTGCTCCTCGTACCATCTTGCAAGTGTTCTTTCCAAATATAGTATCCACTCCTGCATCATCCATATTGCTTATAGATATTAGGCTCCTGGCTAGTTTTGGAATGTGTAGAACCCCAGGAAGTGTTCTAATCCTTCCATCTTTTAGCAGCAACTTAACCCTTCCATGTCCCAAGATTTTTGTTTTCGAGTCATCTCCTAGGAATACATCACCACCATCATATTTTTCATATTCAGAGAACCACTCCTTGTGAGGAGTCATATGGTATGACGCACCTGATTCGATCAACCATACATCACGGTCTGCATGTGTACTTGTAGATGCCAGGTAAACATCACCTCCTTTTTCAGTGGAGGTTTTCGCCTCTGTGGAAGAGGTATTATCAGATCCCTTTGTTTTTTCAACCTTCTTAGACTTGCAATCTTTCTTATAATGCCCTGTTTTACCACACTTCCAACATTTCCTCAAATATTTTCCTGGAGACTTAGATCTACTTGTAGATTTAGATCTCCATCCCGAAGGCTTACTAGGGTTCCTGTCTTGGGTACGCCCTCTTACAAATAAAGCATTTGTGTTGTGACCATCCACTCTTTTTCACCTCATCTCTTTAGATAACAAGGATGAAGCTACATCCTCATACTTCAATGTAGATTGAGTGGTACTACCAATTGCTACAACCAGATTATCCCAGGAGTGTGGCAAAGAACATAAAAAAGTAATACACTTATCTTCTTTTGCAATCGTAATATTAATAGAGACAAGTTAACTTACCAGAGTATTAAAGGCATTTAGATGTTTTCTCACAGAATCTCCATATTCCATCCTAAGATGATACAACTTCTTTTGAAGAAACAACTTGTTTACCAGGGACTTTGATTGATACAAATTCCCCAACTTATCCCATAGTTCCTTGGCTGTAGATTCTCCTGAGACATTCAACAAAACTGAATTGCCAGGCAGAGTCGAATAGTACTCCTTTCTCTTCTGTCCAACTTCTCCCAATATTCCTTCGACATACCAGTAGCTGGTGTACTAGTAGTTTTTGTACTAGTAGGTTATGTACCAGTAGCCTGTGTGCTAGTAGACGGTGTACTAGTAGGTTGTGTACCAGGATCCACAACGATCCATTGTTCTTTGTCTACAAGAAGGTCCTCCATATTCAACTTCC
>ML780753.1:50103-66750 GCA_009831015.1 Picea engelmannii
ATCAGATTTGGATGATGAAATTGATGAGGGCTTTTGGTTGTGGTACATGTTGAGTACATGGTTGAGACAAGTAGTTGATGAGTTGGCGCACATACATGAGGTGTATAGTTGATGATGTTGATACATATTGATGAGTCATAGTTTATGAGCAGTTGACACATGATTGGTACATACTTGGTAAATGGTTGGATGCACTTGTTTCTGGTACAGGTCGATTACAGGTTGGTGCATGGTTGATGCACTTGTTTATGGTACAGGTTGATTACAGATTGAGGTACAGGTTGATGCATGGTTTAAATTTATCAGTACAAGTTCACAACAGTATATCTCACAGTGATAGTGTGACAGTGGTTCCATCATTCTACTTCTACTTCAGGGTGGAAGGACGGGGCAAGGAAAGGTGGTTGTATCCACCTTCCGATTGTAGCCGGAGAACATTGGGGGTTGTAGCCTCCTTCTAGTTGTATCCAGAGAATTGGGGAGTTGGAGCTTCCCTCAGGTTGTAGCCTGAGAAACTAGGGGGTTGGAGCCTCCTTCTAGTTGCAGCTAGAAAACAAAGGAAGTTGGTGCTTCTAATGAATGTAATTCTTCAAGACATATAAGAAAAATAATTCTGTGGTTTTCTCCCGATTTGGGTTTCCACGTAAAACACTGGTGTACTATGTATGTGTGTGATTGTTTATTTCTTACTGCTCATTATTGGATAATAATTATACATTGATATAACATTTGAAGAAAAAGGATTATAATTACGCTATTACTGATTCACCCCCCCTCTCAGTAATCCAATAGCATGCGTACATACGCAGGCTGCTTAAGCATCAACAACATACCTGTGTCAGGAAACTATTTTTAAGAAAAGGTAGTCAACCTCTTTCCCGATTGAGGTTTTACTTCTCAGGTTTTCTTGACTGAGTCCAGTGTCTCTGTTTTTACAATCAAAGACTAGGTTAGATGTTAGTTTGCTTATATTTTTAAAGATTTCTTGTGTTTACTTTGAAAGGTTTTTAGACGAGTCTTTGAGTCTTTGATCAACCTGTTTTGTGTCTTTAGTGACTCCCTGCGATCCACAGTGGGCCAGAGGTCAGTTTCAGTCTTGTCTTGTTTTTCACTTTTTCCCCTTTCACTTGCTTTAAAGAAAAAGAAAAATAATTTATTTCAAGTTTCTTGTTTAAAGAATTTAAAAATAAAAATAAAAAAATATTTTCATTTCTTAGTTTGGTAAAGTAGTTAGGGTTAAGTTATTTTACTTGAAAGGAAAAAGAGTTCAGTTTTTAAGTTCTTTAACTAATTTCATAGAATTTATGTAGCTCGTAGTCGAGTGAAATTTCATTTTAGTTAAAGATCTTGGAAAAATTAAGTTATGAAAAGTTGGTTAAAGATTTAGTTGCAAATATTTATTGTTAACTAGAAGTAATTTTGCTTTCAGTTTCGTTTATTTCTCCTTCTTCGTCTCCCATAGACATCACTAGTTTCACTGCATTTCCTTGAGTTAAAACAAGCCATTTAAAATGAACGCTAATTAAAATCAATTAGACTTTATGTTTGTAGGGTCAATAAACTAGTTTAGGATAGAGCCTTTAATTAGGTTGGAGAGGAAACTCTTCAAGGCTTATAAACAAACATTGGAGTCAGAGCTAGGGAGTGTAAAAATTCCAATGACATGAAATTTATCTGGGACCCCCCTCTAACACAGGGGCTAAACATGAGGTCGTGTGAGTAAAGGTAGAGGAGATAACCCCTCCAAAGCCGAACCAAGCGTAGTGGGGAACACATATTGAGGACTTGTCAGTTTCATTTTCCTAAGGAGCTTCGTGGACCTCAAATCCGTTCGAGATCCTCAGCTGTCTTCCAGACTACTTGCACTTGATACCCTTGGTAGGTTTCAGACTTGTTATCATGTTCATTGCAGTCCACCCGACTATCGACTGTACTCGCCTAGTGATTATTTACGAGATGGAAACTTAGTTTCCTTTATTCTGGAGACTTACAAAGGTGACTTCGGGGGTATACTGCAGTACCTATGGAAGACGTCGAGCCACGATTTGTAACATATACCCAAAGGGTGCTTCCGTGTTCAAGTTGCACTTGCATCGATAAGTTGCTCTAGTGCTGGCTAACGTAACTGTTCTTCCAACTAGATAGTGTTTTTCTTTCTTTATCTTGTAGGAAATTTTCTAGTGTGTGTTTATTTTTAAACATTAGTAAAAGCCTTACTGTGTCATTGATCTTTTCACAAGGTATAATATCAAGAGCTCCGTTGATCGCGAAGGCTTCAGGTCCTGTCGTTAGTCACATTGGATCCACCACCACCACCGTTACGACAAAGACTTGACAAACAAGGGTCATTTGAAATGATTGGGCCACAACAAACTGTGCCTGAGCCAGCTCTTATAGGAGAATACTCGAATCCAGAGGAACCGACTATTTCTAACCTTGGAGCGGAAGCTCTCGGGCCAACTAACCCTCCAATAAATGACTTGTCAACACCACTTTTGGTTCAAGTTGTCCCTCCAAGGGTAACACATCATGAGCATCAGATAGTTTTGCAAGCAACCATGGAATCAAATGTTGCTACTTCGTCAGGGAGTCCTCACACTCCCTCAATAGTTGCCACCACAAGGGGCATTCCACCTCCTAAACCACCTTCGTCGGTCTGGACCATAATGGTCTCGACCACCTCTACTTCGGGTAGTGGTCTGATTCCTTCAACAACGATGACCACTGCTCCATTCACATAGAGTGCGACGGGCCCTCCATTTTTTATGTAGCCCCCCTACTCCCCATAGCGTTGCGCGACCTCCCAGTCTCTAGATATTTCTTTCACCTAATTCGGATTGACTCTTCGGGTTCCTGATTGAAACCAAAACAATATACATGGTCCCCTTTTCTTCTCCTATGTGTAGGTCCTGTGATACCTTCACCCTCTTGTCTGCGCGCTCTGGGTGCTCTTCAATTTGTAGAAGCTAGCAATTTTCGCACTAACCCCTTCCTACATATGTCTTTGGGCTATGGCCTTGTGCTAATACATGATTGTGGGCATGGGAAAGAGTGGTTTCAAACTAACCCGCTTTTCACCCCACAATCCTCCTCAAGCTGCCACACATTCCTTTGTGAATATTGTGGTTCTAATTGCAGCCCGCTCAAGGAAAATTAACGTCCAAGCTTGTCCTGGCCCTGCAATCCTTCTCAATATTTGATCTCATGATCTTGACGATAATGCCTGAATCGACGCTTCAGATCTACACCTTTCAAACCTACGAACTAGATCTGCTCCTCCTAGATCAACGACTATGATCTCTTCGCAATTCCGGACTTCGGGTGTTTGAAATCTCAAATCCAACTTTATTCCATACTCCAATATTCTAGAGTTAATGATCTCTTGCCACTTGTCTCTTTGAACCTACGGCTAGGATCTCCTCTATGGTTCCAGCCTTTGAGAATCTCAAATCTTAAATGCTCACCACTATTGACTGGTTATGTTCCAGAGTGGATGATCTGCTAACACGTATCCTCCCCAATCAACGGCTATGCTCCCGCTTTGGGACTTTGGCCTCCTCAACTAGATCAATGTTCCTCGGACTCCCTTCTTGATCAACGACCAAGATATTCTTCGAGTCTTCGGACTTTTCCTCCTCCGTTTTCTTCTAGAGTTTTGGATTTAGCGCCACGTGTCCACCTTCACATAGACGGATCGCGTCACTTTGGATTTTCGGGCTTCGGAAATCTCAAATGTCAAACTCCTGCCTTCCTGTTGCTTTTATCAAGATTTGATAATCCTCTGACGCATGTCTCCTCCTATATCAACGGTTGTGATCCCTTCGCATCTTCGGGCTTTGAACTTCTCAAATCTCAACTCTTCTCTCTCCTCGAGCTGTGTGGATCTCTGTCGTGTGTCCACTTGATCTGATGGTCGAGGATCACTTCGGGTATTTACCTGGAGTGCATGGATCTACGCCACGTCTTCCTTGATCTGATGGCTATGAATCACTTTGGTACTTTACCCGAAGTTCATGGATTCATGCCATGTCTGCTCTAGATCGGACGGCCCAGATCTACTTCGGGTCTTCAGGTTTTGAAAGTTTCAATTTTCAACCGAAACTCAAATGCAATTTACCCAAAGCTTGTGATCTTTCTCCACGTGTCTCTCTGGATCTAACGGTCCATATCTCTTTGGCTCTTAAGCGCTTCGGCCCTTCGGCTCTCTGGCACTTTGACTCTTCAACTCTTCTATTCTTCAACGCTTCGGCTCTTCAGGCTATGGGAGTTTCAACTCTAGCACACTCGTTCCTCCTGGAGTGATTTCACCTGAAACACACGATCTCTTGACGCGTACCCCTCCTAGCGATCAATGACCAAGATTTACTTCAGCAAATCCTGAGCCCTCCTTTTCCACAAACTTCTGAATTTGTGGATATTATGCCACCTTTCCTCCTTGATGATGTATGGTCCCTATTCACTTCGGGACTTCGGGACTTTGACGAGTCCACTCTCCTGCGTGTGCATAGCGTTAAGGCTCATGCACTTCTTCCAAATCCAACGATTGTTGATCCTCTGCGCTCAGATCCAACAAATGGGATTTTTTCTTCTCCTATGTGCTCCCTTTTGTTTGTTGGACGTAGATATAATGGTCCACGCTCCTTTCCACAACCGATCCGATGACTGTTGTCGCTCCTCCTCCTGAGATTTCACCTTCTTCTGACTTGGAATATTTTGTAAGTGTTCAAAGCTTTCAACCTTTGAACTTTCTCCTATGAACCCAACTACCTTGGTTTCCTCTTACACCCTTTCAAGTATTATCTCTCCTGAGCTTGTCCCCTCCGAAGGTTTCTATCTCCCATGCACTCCTTCCATTTCTGGGATTTCGTCAAACTCAGATATGAAGGATTTCTTGGAAATAAGTTCTTCTCTTCCTCCTAGCGTTCTCCTTTCTCGATGCACACCTTGCAGAGATGCTTCTTACCGAGTATTCAACAACTCTGTTTCTCCCTGAACTCAACACAAAATTCTTCCTGTGCACTCTTGCACTCGCTTGATACCCCCCATGGCAGAGATCTATAGAGTTCTCAATAACTCTGTCTCTTTGTGCTTTATCTACACAATTTCTCCTCTAAGGTATTCAGTAATATTGATGTTCCTCTTGAGTTTGTGATCACTCTGGTGTTCCCTCCATGCACGTTCTTTCTGACTCTACAGAATTCATATGCATACTCCTTGTGCTAGCTACAAAACCTCCAATGTTCTATTGTGCACTCCTTGCACAACCTAAAAAACCCAGAATGATATTTCAATCTCAAACAAAGATAAAGAAATATATCTTCCTACTGTAAATGAAACTTATCATAAATCTACAGTATTCATTCATGAAATACATAAACACATGAACAACCATATGCAGGAAAAAATTCTTCTCTATTATCTCTGTGTGTCTATACAGATGTTTACAAAAACTAGACTGTAACAAAGTCCCGGTTCTCTTAATCTCTCCTCAGAACTTCTAAGACCTCTCATCAAGATCTCTCTCTATTATCCCTTTACAAAAGAGGGCTCTACGAGCTTATCCTCTCCACCGTCTTAGTGCTATCACTATCTCATTGAGGGCACCATACTCCTATGACTACATTCCATAAATGTCTACCCAGACCTGACTACGATCTGAGCCTGCTATAGGAAACCATTTAAGGCAATCCCAACCACTACCTATACAAAGGTATGGCCTGGATCTTACAGCCTTACAACAAAAATCCCCACGAGATAAGATTTCAAATTGAAAAATGGAAGGGTCGGTGCCTCTCCCTTTCTTCATTGCACATCTATGTGTTGGCGTGATAGCACATTTGTTGAGGTGGAGTGATGTTCCATCATCCGTTTTCATATGGAATGCCCAACTTTGATACGAACTTCATCCTTACCTACTCCACCCTATAGACCATGGGTCTGGGGGTAGGGAGCTTGAAGGCTCCCTTGCAAGGGTCCATGGGGGGCACTTCAACCTCCTATAACACTATCCCTTATGGTGGGGGGCATATGCCTCCTCCGTCCCCCTCGCTCAGCAGTGCTTTCCAGCCACCCGTCAGGCCAAACATGAAATACACCCTATTTGGAGCAGGCAGTCTAGGACCTTATTCTTACATCACACCAGTGGGATCCATGATGTTCTCTTTGTTCACCGTGTTTGGTAATAACATTTTTTCATCAGCTTCCGTCTCGGTCAAGGGAAACCCTGGTTTTGGAAAACAAAATCGTGTGTAGGGTACTATTCCTACACAGGGGGAAAACATAGGATTTTTCTCCTCACAAGGACTTTGGAATCCTTGGCAGGGATCAGTTTTCTCGTCTCGAATGTCGACAGGGGGAAACCCCTTCCATGGTCAATGGAACCCTGGGCAAGTCTCTGTACCTATGCCTGTCGGATTGACAGGGGGCAACCCTTTCCAGAATATTTGGAACAGAACATAGGGAGAAATACATGCCCAGCCTTCAACGTCCAATTAAAGGAATCGACCGATGATGTCCCAAAAAATGCAGTATCTGTAGGCTGGTCAAGGCCATGGTGTTCACTAGAACCCTGGATAGAAACCCAACTTTTCCTGGCAACCTAGTGCCATTCAAACTCTAGACTCCCTTTTTCCTGTACATAGTACCCATCCCAAACTACCATTTATGGAAACGTTACATCTGCCAGACTTGTCAAGGTTTCTTAACGACCCGATTTGTCACGATCTACGTTGGCCCCCCATGCCAACTAAGTTTCCCTTGGACATTTCAAAATTCGAAGGTAAGCCTGGAGAATATCCAGGTGATCACGTGACCACTTTCCACCTATGGTTCTCGTTGAACTCGCTGTGAGATGACTCTGTACAGTTGCATCTATTTCAACGCACTCTCATCGGAGGTGTCGCAAAATGGTACATCGATCTCAACCACTCAAGATACTCTTACTTTAGCGATTTGGCGATGGATTTCCTAAACCATTTCCAACTACCTATGAGATATTATGCCAGCACTAAATTGTTGGCCAACTTTTAGCAGAAGAAGGCTGATCATATCTCAGATCACATCTGAGAATGGCTGCGTTGAAATATCTTGATCAATATAGGTCCCAATGAATTTCCTACTAGAGTGGTTCCTGAAGTCTTTGGTACCTCAATTATCCGAGGATGTCACAATGTTGGGAGTGTTTTCAAAGGAGGAGACGATAATGAGAGCACAACAACTCGAATTGATATACTCTCAGTCCATCTTACTCTATGAGATTTTTCTAGATGCACCATGGTCCATCTTTGACAATGCCGGACATAAGTCTGGACCACATGTCGATGGTATAGTTGGTTTATCACAAGCGAATTCCACTAATCAATTGTCAAATCAATTACAACAATTGTTGATACAAAAGACAGCGGCTAGCTAGACCTCCAGTTCGGCTACTCCCCCTACTGAAACGTTGTATGTAGATAGTGTGCAGTCAATGAACCCGAAGGCTAACTAGCAGCCCGATGGAAAGAAAAAACAACGAAACAAGAAGGGTAAGGGGGATAAGAAACCCAACAACAACTCTAGTAGAGGAAACACAGAAAAGAGAAAGTCAAAATATCTATGTAACCTTCGCACGGAGGACCATCTGACTCACCTTTTCCCTTGGCTTGCGGAGGCCCAAACATTATTGGCACAGTAGCAGCTTGTTGTGTTAATGAACCCATTCCCACATGGGAAAAATATGACTCAAGCCTCTTCAAGCACGGATGGGGGAAGTCAGGGACCCCCTCCGTCTTCTAGTAACCCTCAGCCACTAATGTTTATATGATGAACGGTGACGCTTACATAGAAACTAGAGAACATGACTACTAAATATCAGAATCTATCGAAAAGGGTAAGGAAGCCATAAACCCATTTGTTCCTCTCCATATTGAGAAGACGATGGGAGAAAAAGTGACACACATCCTGAAAGGGGCGTTAAAGAAAAATTCCCATAATCCGAATGCAAGGGCTACCCAGAATTACTCTGTGGTGGAGGATTTGTCACAAACCCCTTCTGCGATGTCTACGTTGGAGGTCCTCTAGATTTTCCCTTCACAGAGAAAGGATCGGTTGTCCACTTTGGGATCTCCTGAGACCTGTAATCCAGGAACAATCATGCTTGATACGAATGACTTGAAACCCCATCTCCCTTACCACATGGCATTTCAAATAGTAGTGGCTCACCCCATGAAATATTTTACTTGGAATATTTTCCATACGATGGTTGATGAGGGCGCCTCAACCTACGTGATGTCGTTGGTGTGTTGGAAGGCCATTGGACAACCCATTTTGTCTCCATCACCTACTCTTCTTACTCCTTTCGATGGTCATTCTTTTAGACTACATGGAATCATCCCTTCTTTCCCCATGCAGTTAGGAGGGAAAACCATGTGCATCAAAGTTGAAGTGGTCAATGCGCCTCTCAACTACAACCTATTGTTAAGAAGGAGTTGGAATTATGCAATGCATGTAGTGGTTGCCATAATTTTTTGGGTCTTGTGGTTTCCATAGGAGGGTTGAATCGTAACCATAGACCAGTTGTCCTTCTCCATGCTTCACCCTTCATTGAGGGCATCCACAGTCCCACTGATTAATAACCCTTAGCCCGACGTCGTCAATGTGCAGGTTGGTTTGTGCCCACCTTTGATGGGTACTTTCGATTACCCACCTCCTCCTCGCGATGTCAAGTTCATATCGGCTTCCCCCGACCAACATAGGGATGAAATGTTTCAAGTTTCATCATTCCAAATGACTTAATTTAATTATCCATGGACTCTTCCTTCCCCATCGGCTTCGTTGGAAGTGACAAGGCATCCTGGCATGGCCATGCCCTTGTCCGCGGCAGAATTTGCATACAGTATTGTCCAGTGAATTTCAACCGACCTCGATCTGACTCCCACATAGGAGTTAGATTTGGTTCTTGAGCCTATTTGGGATCAAGGTTCCCTCGCCAATACAAATTCTTTAGACTTGGTCTTTCCCTCTGATGAGGCGATTATAGAGGCATTGATCAGTCTGGATAGAACCTGGGACGATCTCCATCACAAATATTATTTTCTCCCAGAGTTAAGAAGAATAGAGGCGGGTGAATTCGAGTTGAATATGATTGGAGATAGGTCTTGTCTTGTTAATCCTATGGCTATGCACGCAATTTATGTTGAGGGTAACATGGAAACTATTGTTGAAACGATACCTATTGACATATCCAAAACCCCTAGTTTCATGGAGAATGTCTTCATCGGAGCGGATTGCTCCCCTGAGGAGATTTGAATCTATACAGATTTATTTAAGGAATTCTACGACGTTTTTGCCTGGTCTTATGAGGAAATGTCAGGCATTGATCCAAGAATCATCGAACATGAGATAACGACTTATATTGACGCCAAGTTGGTCCGAAAAAATCTTCGTCCGGTAAATCTTCAAAAAGTGACAGCTATTAAGGCTGAAGTAGAGAAACTTCTCAAAGTTGATTTCATCTACCTCATTTAGTTGACTCAATGGGTGTCAAATCCCATTTCGGTTAACAAAAAATAGGGTAGAATTCATGTGTGTATGGACTTTTGTGACTTGAATAAGGCCTATCCAAAGGATAATTTCCCCACTCCATTCATTGACCAGATTTTCGATGAATGTGTAGGCTATGAGGTATTTTCATTCATGGATGGTTTTTCGGGATATAACCAGATTCAAATAAAGCTCGAAGACCATCATAAAACAACTTTTATCTGTCTATGGGGCACATTTTCTTATCATAAGATGCCTTTTGCCCTAAACAATGTTGGAGCCATTTTTCAGCAGGCCATGTATTTTTCTTTCCACAAACTTAGACATATAGTCGAGGCTTATCTCGATGATATAGCATCACAATATCGTAAGAGATTTGATCATCCCGCACACCTCTGACTAATTTTTGAATGATTTCACTGCTATCGGATTAGCTTGAATCCTAACAAGTGTAGTTTCTGCGTGACATCGGGTCATCTTTTAGGTCTCATAGTTTCGACAATAGGGATCATGGTCGATACTCTTAAGGTTGAGGCGATAGTTCAGTTTCCTCCCCCATGCATAGTCCCTCAGATTCAAAGCTTATAGGGAAAAGAGAACTTTCTTAGGCATTTTATCGCAAACTATGTTGAGATCACTAAAGGGTTCATGCATTTACTGAAAAAGGGAGTCCCTTTTTGTTGGGATGAAGCCACTCAACGCTCTTTCAAAATGTTGAAACACGCCCTTACATCTGCCCCTCTACTCCAACCTCCCAATTATAATAAATATTTCTTATTATACTTGGTCTTCGCAGAGTCGACCATCGGTATGGTCTTGGTTCAAGAGGACGATCTGGTCAAAGAACATGTGATTTAATACCTGATTCGAGGCCTGGTTGGACTAGAAATCAACTACTCCCATGTTGAGAAGCTTGCGTTGGCGGCAGTGCATGTTGTCCAGTGGTTCTGTCATTATATCATGCTTCACAAGACCATCGTCATTACAGTTGTGAATTTTTTCAATACGGGTTGACACGATGAGTCATTAGCGGAAAGATCAGTAGATGGATTTTTATCCTCTAGGAATTTGACTTTGATTTTATTTTTGCGAAATCCAAAAAGTCGTTGGTCTTTGCCGAACTTATTTTAGAACTTTCAATTGAATCAGGTGATGTTACGCCCGAAGAATCTCTGATTAAAGGTGATATTTTTCTGATCGCATCTTCGGACCCTTAGTATGGAGATATACTAGTCTATCTCCAGAATTTAAAGTGCCCCGCCTCTGCTTCTCATGACAAGCGTCGATGAATTATCCATCGGGCATGAAACTGTCTCATACTCAATGACACTTTGTATCGTCGAGGTGTAGATTGTGTTCTTCGCTGGTGCCTCATACACGAAGAAGAGAAACTCATTCTTAACGACTGCCACACTGGAGCATGTGGTGGTCATTTTTCTAGGTTGGAAACAACCCAAAAGATTCTACAAGCCGATTAATTTTGGCCGACGTTAATCAAGGATTGCGTTGAATCGATAAAGAAGTGCCACCCATGTCAGATATTCTCTCGGAAGATGAGGGCACATCCCGCTCCCATGTTTCCTGTCATTAATGTTGGTCCCTTCACCAAGTGGGGGATTGATTTTACTACATGCCACCTGGCTTCAGCCAGGGGGCATCATTATATCATCGTAGTGGTATAATACTTCACAAAGTAGGTTGAGGCTATGCCAACATTTAATAATTATGGTGAAACAACAACTCTCTTTATTTTTAACCAGATAGTAGAAAGGTTCAGCATCCCTAAGGAGATTGTCACTGACCATGCAGTTACTTTCAGAACAAAATGATGTCTGAGTTAACATCAAATCTTGGGTTGAGGCAAGAGCATTAATCACCCTACTACCCACAAGAAAATGTTCAGGTGGAAGCTGTGAATAAGTCCCTCAAGGATATTCTGCAGCGAAGGATCAATTCTGCCAAGTCAAATTGGCATTTGATGTTGTACTCAACGTTATGGGCCTACCGAACGTCTGTAAAGACTACCACCAGTTTTTCGCCTTTTCAACTCGTTTATGGGCTGGAAGTAGTCTTGCCAATAGAGTGCCATATCCCATCTCTAAAGTTGGAAGTAGAGTTATTTCCATACACTTCACTGCTTGAGGAACACTTATTATATCTCGAGAAGCTCGATGAGCAACGCCATGATGTAGCCTTGTCCAATGAGGCTCACAAGAAACGAGTCAAGTGTTAGTATGATCGGTCCATTCATCCTCAGATTTTCTCTGAAGGCGACCTTGTCCTGGTCTACAACCAAGATAAGGATCCCCTAGGGGCAGGCAAGTTCAAACCCATGTGGTTCAGACCCTTCATTGTGAAAGAGGTCTTAAAGAAGGGCGCTTATCGTCTGGTTGAATTTGAGGTAAATGATTTGGCGAAGCCTAGAAATGGGATCTACCTCAAGAAGTATTACTAGTAGGTTGGTCGCTTGGGTGACTTCTTGTACATATATATAGTTCTTATACAGTTATCTTTTTGTCTTTTTGTTTTATGGACGTGTCATTATTTATGTCATCTTTTTCACTGTGGTAGATGTCAAGTGAATCGAAGGTGTTTTTTGGGTTCACAGATGGCGCTAGCTGACACACTTGGAGGCTTGCTTCCGTAGCTTGGGTGATTTTCAAACCTCAAGACCAGTTCTTATCTTTCGGAGGTATTTGTCTAGGTGACGCTACAAACAATGTCTTCGAGTACAGTGCAGTGATAGAGTTGCTTCGTGACTCTTTGTCACATGGTATCTCTCACCTTCAGGTCTACTTAGATGCTCAGCTGGTTGTGTCACAGTTAAATGGGGTTTACCGTGTTTATGATCCTACTTTACACTGACAAATCCTTAGGGTATGTCTCTTAGAATGTTTCTTTGATTACATTACGTATATCCATGTTCCTAGGAGATTAAATCAAATGACATATACTCTAGCTAATTAAGTATTATATTGGCATGTTGCACACACATAAAAAGAAGCACGCACATACACATGTACATACATTTGTAAAGAAATGTGATCCATAAGACATAAATATGTAAATACATACATACATATATATATATATATATATACAAGTGTTAGAGTACATCGGTGGGCACAAATGCCTCAAAAATATATATTTGGTACACATCATGCGGCTTATGCCCTAAAAAGTATACAAAAGTGTCCTCAGCACATGTTGGTCCATCCTATCTAAGCATAGGGCCTATTGGCCCTGCCATAGTGAACACCGGCGTTTACCAAACATCGGAAGAGTTGGACTGAGGTCTATGGAACCCCAACTACATGAGGTTGCATCGATGGCAGGACATCCTCGATCTCAGCCATAGGAACGACATGAGTGAGTGCGGTGAGGTTCCGCTCCACCCGTCTCAATACTCTCTCAGCCTCCCTGGCTGGAGGTCCCCCTGTGGCTGCTACTGGTATTGCCTCTAGTCGAGGACACCTCCTAGTCCTTGAGAAGTTCGTTGGGCACACAGGTCCCACATATGTACATAACAGATACATAGTTGTCAGATACTCTGATGCATCTAAAAAATGGTATATATAAAAGAAACTAAAAATTAAATAACTTTAAAAATACACGTACCAATCTCCCCTCTCTCCTCTCCAGGGGGTACGAGCATGTCTGGATCCCTAGAAAATTTGATCCCGGCATAGGGGTAGTCCTCTATTGCCAGAATCTGTTGTGCCCACCAGTCAAAAAAATTATCATCAAAGACCTCTATGGTCCTTCCTTCCCCCTTTCATGGAAACAATGCTAGCCACCTACACACTGCTAGGAAGGAGGCCACATGCCCCCACACTGTCTCTCATGGACTCATGTTGGGTACCCTCTCAAATAAGAACAAGCACAAAATGGTACCGAACCTTAAGTTATTGTTACTCCGCCCTTGACACTCTGTAAGCTGCCTCTTCATGCAGTCAAGCATGGTCGTGCTCCAGTCACATATTCGTGCATTTAGGCACTCCATTTTACAATACATGTGCACCCGGGAATCCTGGTGTACGACCGTGGATCCAGTGATCCACCCAATAAGAAAAAAAATCACCTTCAGTGATAGGTTGGTGATCTTGTGGATGGGCACCTGAGAACCTACTTTCTCAGTGCCAGGCTCGAAATGCATTCTGATGAGTTCGGCAATGTTGAAGGGCCCATCGGGAAACATACGTAGATTGACTGGTTTCCCTCTCCTCGAGAAGCTAGTCAAGAAGTAAATGTCCTCAGTTGTTGGAGTCAACGAATGCCCCTCAAGCATAAACTCCTCTGCGTTAGGATGCCAATAATCCACCAAGGCATTCAGTAGCTTAGGTTGTGCCCTCATGAATTGATCTGAAAATAGGGGGCTGACTTGTTTTTCTATGAAAGCACCCTCTACTCCATTAAAATAAAAACTTCAGGACCTTGCTCAATGTCTTAGTTGTGCAAGACGATTTATGTGTCAATTCAAGGCTTTTCTTATGTGTTTATGTGTGAGGTTCTTTAAAAAGTTAAATGTTGTTTAAATAAATACAAAAGCAAAATAACATGCAGCAAAATATAACCAACAACTCACAACAATAAGAACATGATAAAGGATTTCACCCCCAACTGGGCTACATCTCCTTGAGCCTCCATCAATGGACTAGGATCTCTGGGATTAGTTTGTCAAATATTCTTTTACAAGATTCTTCTCAAATCCAATGGATTTAATGACTGTACCATTGGGTTCAGAATACATAAAAACCCCAAAAATGACTAATAAAACTCTAAAAACGAACCATGTCTCATCCGGGTATGACCTCTTATACATGTGGCCTTGAGCTTCCCCGAGCTTCCTTGTGGAAAAAACAACTGGGAAAGTCCTCAAATGGATCTGAAACCTGTCCAAATATGTTCATAGCATAACAATTAGTCAAAAATGACTATTCAGTCACAAAAAATAGGCTTGGGCTCATCTGAGCATGACCTCTATCAATGGTGGCCCTAAGCTCCCTGGAGCCACTGACTTCAAGGTAGAAAAATATGCAAAATAAGTCTCCAAATGGCTTTGAAAACTATTCCAATGGATTCATAACATCCAAAAACCCCTAGCTAGGCTTTTTTTGCACCTCATTTGGCCAAAAAATGAAGTTAGGCCTCCTGCCATTTTCCTCCTTCAAGCTTGTTGTCTTTGGTTCGCCAATTCGCACCTCCTGTGTGAGTAACCTAGCTTCTAGGCATTTCCCATGCCTAAAACCATCACATGCATGCATGCCCACAAAACACATCAAATTTTTTCACCGTTATCAAACTTAGCCTCCGAATCACGAAGGTGTTGGGCGCATGGGGGCCATGTGGCCACGTTTCTCGCACATAAAAGGGCTACGTTTGCATGTTGCTTGAGGGCTCGACACATGTCCAGGCATGTGGGTGGGAAACTATTTGAACTCCCATGCAAATTCATTTGGTGGAGTGGTCATATGGTTATGCACATGTAACCGGGGGCTGGGGCTAAGCCCCAGCTCGGACCCCACGCTCATTTAACCCTAGGCTAAATTTAAATACAATTCACAATGTTTCATGGTAAGAAATAATTGTGTGGCACGTTGGTTGTTTGGACTTTGTCAAATATTTGAACCAAGCGTGGGGGTCCATGGTTCGACCCCCATGGACTACACAAAAATTTTGGACAAACAACCTTTAACATGGTGCCACGTGGCAGCCCATGTCTGGGCCACGTGGCACCTCCCAATTTGCCATCAACATGCCATGTGTCCAAATATAGTTCGTCCACATGTTTTCCAAATCAACACTTGACACGTCATCTACCAAATCAGATCCTACCATGTTAGCATCATGCCACATCATCATTGCCACGTGTTGGGTCATGCACCTTCCACGTTAGCATGTACGGACTGTACAGTCAGCATTTGTTTTTTGTCTATTTGGCAAATCGAACAAAACACGATATCTCACTCATGTGATGTCCGTTTGACCCCGTTCTAAGTGCGTTGGGTTCGTGATGATGATTCCTACACACCCATTTTTTTTTAAGTGATTCTAAACACTTTTATTTTTGGGCTAAAATTTGATCCCTAGTCCAGATTATGATCATAGACATAGGTTGGTGATCTTGGGGATGGGCACTTGAGAACCTACTTCTCAGTGCTAGCCTCGCAATGCATTCTGATGAGTTTGACAATGTTGAAGGGCCCAGGGGGAAACATGCGCATATTGATAGGTTTCCCTCTCCTCGAGAGGCTAGTCAAGAAGTAAATGTCCTCAGTCGTTGGAGTCAATGACAACCCCTCAAGCATAAACTACTCTGCGTCAGGATGCCAATAATACACCAAGGCATTCAGCAGCCTGGGTTGTTCCCTCATGAATGGACACCGATAGAACTTCCATAACCTACATTGTTTCAATGCGGCGATAGCAGCAGGGTCCTCATCGACCAAGATATCGATCTCCTCATGTTCCCTCTCCATCTAGTGGACATACATCCTGTTACATGACAAGTTCAAGGGGGAGTTAGCTCTTGCATATACATTTTTTTCTATGCTTTTGAGGGTGTACGTGGGCTATCTTGGACACAGTCATGTATGCACATGGGCTGATTGTTTTCTTCCTGCGGACATACATAGGCTGTCCTTAGACAACCTGTGTACATGTAGGGCCACCATTTTTTAGGAGGGTGCGCCCCCACAAAAACTAAAATAAATGCTAAATTGAAGTATTGAAATGCAAGAGGGATGAGTTTATACTTACTTGGTTAGAGAGGAAGTTCGTTTCATCCTCTGAAGCTCCCGGAATAACCTCTTTTAGCAAAGGGGTCTTTTTTACCTTCTGGTTAATTTTCAAATTGCAATGGTGAAAATGAGCTGTCAGCTTCTATTTATAGACTTTTTTGGCCCTTTTTGCCACTTTTTTTTAACCCCTTTGTCATTTTTTCTGGCTTGAAAATCATTTAATGTGGTTCTTGAGTTTCTTATTGGATGTTACGATGCACTTCACTTTTGGTTTGGTAACCTTTTTGGAAGATGGGTCACTTTCAAAGGTCCTTTGGTAAAAGTCATTTTTCCAACTTTTTGCATATGAGTTAGGATTCCACCTCCACTTTCTGCATCTCGTTGT
>ML780753.1:79309-90193 GCA_009831015.1 Picea engelmannii
ATCATGGCTATCAAAATTCCCTTCTTTCTTCTTTGACCTGAGATGGTATCTGTTAGGAGTGTTGTTGGCCTTTTCCCCTTTACCCAACTCATTGATTTGAATGTTCATAAGGGATTCTTCATATGTAGATTGAGTCAAATGGGGAAAAGGGGAAGTGTCTTTTATACAGTGAATTTTGGGGTCGAGCTCATCTATCTCCTCTCCTTCCTCATGAGAAACTAGGTTATTTTGGAGAGGGGTTTGAATCCTCTGATCATATTTATCATTGCTCCTTTGTTCCCTTGGAAAATATTGTGGCACATTGTTACTAGGCCTCCTGAAGCCTTTGTTATCAGTATTTTGGGGATTTCTGTACATGGGCTTCCCTTCTAACTCCCACCTTTTGATTATAGCCGAAAGCAATTTTATCACTTTAGTTACCTTGTCCGTCTGAAGGGGAAGGGGAGAGGAATTGGATGGGAAGGCTTCATGTCTTTTCCTGGATATGTCTCTATCAGCCTTATTCCTGAGTCAGTCAACAACTAATATGTTAGATTCTTCTTCCATGGTTGCATTCTGCATGTGAGCCTGAGTAGTGGCTCTCCTTTCTCTTAACAGGAGGCAGAAATTGGGATCAAAAGTGCTAGCATAAGTGTTTTAGCAGAGGCTTCTGAGGGCTTTACCTCAGTAAGGATCTTACTGTACATTTTATTGAATCTCTTGGAGAAGTCAGAGACAGACTCTCCTTCCTCTCTCTTCAAAGACCCAAACTCTGTCATGTAATACATGAAGTCTTTTTGTCTCCCCACTGTCTAAAAAAGGCATTATCCAAAGCCTCAATCCCATTGATAGATCCAGGAGGTAGGGCCCTAAACCACTTTCTAGCCTCGCCTTCAAGGCTATGGACGAAAATCCTCATCCATACGTTTGCATGCATGATAACACGATCATCTGTAAAACTGTAAAAGGCTTCGTGGTGTTCTTTTGCAGCTATGTCCCCTTCGCCTGTAAACTTGGGCAGCTGCTTAAGGTAGCCATATGTTGGAAGGGCATTGAGAGGCTGAGGTAACAAAAGGGGAGAATACCTAGTAGCTATTATAGCCTCCAGTCTGGTCATGGGGGGGTTTGCTCCTGCCATAGGAATATTAGGTGGAGGAGAAATTAGAGGAGAAGGAGCTCGAACAAGGGATACTGGAAATGAGATTTCAGGTGGAAGGGGAAACAATGGGGGATTCAGAGAGAAGACTAATGGGCTTGAGTCAGCAGATGCTTCTCTTTGTGTAGTAGAAGCAACAAGAATAAGAGGAGGGGTGGTAAATCTAGGAGTGGGGAAACCTTTTGTGGTCCTGGGTCTACACCAAGGTACAACTTGGAGAGGGGAGTCAAGGATTTCTCCCTCCAATCCCAGACCAGGAGGGGAAAACTCAGCAGGGACACTTCTGAAATTCAGGAAATGGGAAACTTTAGAAAAAGGTCTACTAGGAAGCTGAGAAGAAGAAAATGGAGTTTCTACAGAAGGACATGGAAAATTACCTGGGTCAGTGGTGGAAGTTTCTCCTTAAGAGGCCTTTCCTTTTCTGATAATCACCTCCGGATCAACTTCAAGTGTAGCTAGAGGCAGTTGTGGATGGGACCGTGTGTGTATACCTCTGGAAGCCACAACTAAAACAGCAGGTTCACCATAGTGGAGTCATCATAATGGAGTCGCCAGGTGCACAATAGCAATCTTGTAGGGCTTTGATGCCTGATGCACCTTTAGAATCAGAGGCTCGATGTCGTTCGATCCCAGGGAAAATTTTCAACTTCATCCCTGGCAGCGGCGCCATAAATGTTAACATCATAAGTCACTCCTGGATTGCAGCAAGAGTAAGCTTGATGCCCATTAGTTTATGTCACTATTTGTTTATAAAGGGTGATCAAATGGAGGTAAACTTAGAACAATATCGTTTAACTCAGAAAACTGGTTTGGAACAACAAAGACATGCAAGGTCTTGATCTAACTTAAGCCAGTAATTTTTGCATAGTGGTGAGTAAGTGGAGGGAAAGAAAAGGGAAATAGAGTCTGCTCTGGACATACGGTCTTCCAGCAGGCCTCTAAAGGGGGAAAATTCTCAGATATGAGATCCTCTCAGACCCAAGAAACTTCAAAGTAAACTTAAAATGTTGCAGAACTAATATAATCAAACATGCATCATATAGTTATTACAACACCCGACTGGATCATCCGTGCCCGGGCTTTAAGATTCAGAGGAAAAATGAAAGGAGGAGGTTGGTTGTCATTAAACAGGAAGTCTCAAAATGTCAGTCTATAACCAGAGAACCAGAGGCTTTGTTAAAGTTTTACAATTGGGAGCTTTGCTCTACCATCGATCCCTACAAAAATAGAAAAACTGAGTATATATACTCAGAAAAATTTGCCCAATAGAGGTGTGTTCGAACCTCCAAGGCATGGCGTCTCTTCAGTCAAACCTGGACGGAACTCCTTTGTCAGACGTCACCTTAACTCAGCATGGCTCTTGTAGGGGGGACCTGCACACAAGGGTACCATGGGCTGATTGCTCCAGGCCTCCCATACCTTCCATTTATGGCTCGAGCTAAGGTTTCATCTACCTACTCGATTTTCATTAACTTCTTCCCCAGGGAGTGGCCGAGACAATATGCTCAGGAGAAGACCACATGCCTACTCTCTAAGGCTCAAAGGCTAGCCTCCCTTTCTTCCAGCACCGCCTTCAATGTAACCCAGGGCCATGACCTAGCGCATCTCTCCAAGGGCGTTTCAGCATTTCTTCTTTCGGGGATTTCTACTTCCCCTGCCTTCAAATTTCCTGGTGCCCAAACTCGCGAAACAACCCTCTAGGATCAACGGTTGGATCAGATTTAAAAACTAACAGCCACGATCATTTTTCCATTGAACAACCCTGGCCCTTCGTGCTCACTTTCTTTGGCAATGCTCCATACAACCCTGGCGCTGTGACCGTGGGACCGCACCCAAAGGCGCCTTCACATCTCATGTATCATGGATGGAAGGGAGTCAACCCTTGTATTTCAAAGTCGTGATAGCCGAGATGGCGACTAGAATTAATTAGGCGCCACGTATCCTTCAAGACTAACGGTCCTGATCATTTCGGGGATTCTCCCACCGGGAGTTCTCGCTCTCCTTCCTCCAACCGCCTTTCCATACGACCTTGTGCTATGACCATGGGCTCGCACCCAAAGGCGCCTTCGCATCTCACGTATCATGGATGGAAGAGAGTCGACCCTTGTATTTCAAAGTCGCGATAGCCGAGATGGCGACTAGACTTAATCAGGCGCCACGTATCCTTCAAGATTAACGGTCTCGATCCTTTCAGGGATTCTCCCACTGGGATTTATCGCTCCCCTTCCTCCAACCGCCTTTCCATATGACCTTGTGCTATGACCGTTGGCTCGCATCCGAAGGCACCTTCACATCTCGCGTATCGTGGATGGAAGGGAGTCGACCCTTTTATTTCAAAGTCGCGATAGCCGAGATGGTGACCAGACTTAATCATACGCCACGTATCCTTCAAGACTAACGGTCCTGATCCTTTCGGGGATTCTCCCCTTCCTCCAACCACCTTTCCATACGACCTTGCCACGTATCCTTCAAGACTAACGGTCCCGATCCTTTCTGGGATTCTCCCACCGAGATTTCTCACTCCCCTTCCTCCAACCGCCTTTCCATACGACCTTGTGCTATGACTGTGGGCCTGCACCCAAAGGCGCCTTCGCATCTCATGTATCGTGGATGGAAGGGAGTCGACCCGAGATGGCAACCAGACTTAATCAGGTGCCACGTGTCCCGATTGGATCGGACGACCACGATCATTTCATGACTTTGGCCCTAAGGGATGATCCCATGTGCTAAACCTCGTGAAACTTTGTGGCTCTAGCTTACCTGATGACCATTGATCTACTCCATCGATGGATCCTTGCCACTGAAAACAAAAATTCCAACTTGCTTGATTTTAAGCCCGAAATGGACTTCTTTTGTGTGTTGCGCTTGATGCTCATGAATGTGGCCTTTGAATAAAATGCATTTGATGGGTTTTTAAAACCCATTTCTTCGCATTTTAAACCAAGGGCCTGAAATCGGAGAGAAACACCCCCCTTGAAATAATTGGTGCTAACACTCACTACATAGAGTTGTGTCCTCCTTCGTTTGGTTATTCTTCCAAACACATGGAGAATTTGCATTGCCTCCTGCATCGTGAACTTATGTCAATGTAATGCTGCCTGAGTCTGATCATATTTCGTTCTATTTTCCAAGGTAATTTTAACCCATCCTGAGTCGACCTTTCTGCAGTTTATCTCTTTCCCTCATATCCGACCATCCCAAAAGCCCAATCAAGTCCTTATTCGAAATCAATGAAGTTCTCTACATGATCATTGAGATCCTCTTGTCTATTCCTGACGAACCATCAAAGACCTATGGGTAGTGAATTCCTACACTCACATTACACTCCTACTTGATTTTTGAAGATCTTGAAGTTGTTTCTCGAGCTCTGAAGGCCTCCTCTCCAACCATCATGCGTCACTGGCTTCCTGAAGATGGATACTATACATGTATATCTTTGATTTTGAGATGTAGATCCACTATGTATTGCTTGCAGCTACACTTTATGTATTTATATGACATGGATATGTAGTGTATTAGATTGGAAACCATGATTTATTTCATCCTGAGCATGGGTATGCCCACCTCGGAGAGACAATTGTTATTTTTGCAGATGGCACCTCCCGAACTCTGGTTCTAGGCTCATTTGTTTCATACATTGGTGAAGATTTTGTAATGTATTTCGGCCATCAACTTCTCTTCTGACCTCACACTTTAGGGGACATCTGTTATAACCCTAAATTTCTCCATACATGCATACCTGACACTTGGCCCTCTTATTTGTTATTTTTTCCAAGCCATCACTGAGTTGCTCTTCTTTAAAAATCAGTTTTTGAAGATATACGCGCCCTGCAAAAATACTGTCAGCGTACATACGCTTGTTGCACCACTACAGCCCACATATATACGCTAGATGCACCACTACAATCCGCGTATACTTGCAAAAGTTTCAAAAATTAAAAAGTTGCAAGGAATTCATTGAGATTACGGGCTATTGGGTAGTTTCCCAACTAATCCACCGCCTATAGCCCGTCACCCAACCGAATAACCATCCTTTTTTCATATAAAAGGAGGTGTTGGGGTCTCATTCCACATATAGACATAAGAACAATGAAACTCTTCTCATTTCACATCCCCTCCTTGCCCCAAGCATTTGCAGCCTTGTTGTGAGAATTGCCTTAGAATTCCTCATTTCTCCATTTTTCCTCCATCAGAACCCATTCCATTTCCCATGAAGAAGTTTGAGAGGAGAAAGATACATGGAGGTGCACTTGGAGCTTGTTGAAGAGGATCCTGGACTAGGTTCGAGGAGCAGTAGCCGACTTTGGTTGTAAGTGATCATTGTATTATCAGTAAAAGAAGTACTTTTCCTGTCCCAAAACATGATGTGTCGAATGTTTTCATTTGTTCTATGTTTTTATTCTAACGTCTAACCCTTATATATGTATGAAATGTATGCTTGTAGTTTTCTGTTTATCTGTATTTGAATGCAGGCCAACCTTTTGGAGGAGGTTTGTAGTCAGTAAATATTTCAAGCGCGAGAGGATCTACACCAGACACAGAGTAAAGGTACAATTACTAGATCCTTCTCATTTTACTTTTCTTGCATAAGCCTGGGGTATGTTTGGGGTAGTTAGAGAAGTAGGATACTTTTAAATGGTTATTGATCTGCCTACATTGTAAACCCTGGTGTAACCATAGGGGGGTTTTTCCTGCTAGCACCTGTGCCACTTCCATTATTTTGTTTATTGTTATGGCTTCCTCCACTAACTACAATTACTTGACACACATGGGGTCATGGGTTCTACATAGATTATGATCTAAGATGGGCTTCCTTCTTCTCCTGGATTACACTGAGGGTCCTTCTCTTTCTCTTTCCTTTCTTTATACGGTATGATATGGAGCACTATGTGGGGGTCTCTTTTCTTGAACACACTATGTTTCTCTTCTCTCTCAGCCATTGTTTTCTTCTTACTATACCTAAACCTTTTCCCACAATGCAATACTCCAATCTCTCTATCTGAATCATTGTCTTCCTCTCCCGACATCCTCATTCCATATGTTCTTTATTCATAATTTTTTTCATCTCAGACCATCCTCTGGTCATCCCCCAACCCCCCCTATGTGTGCAGAGGTGCCTAGAAATCATATTCCATCTTCGTAACATTCTTGTCGCACAACAACATATTTATCCAAGTAAATAGTGCGTTTAGAAATCTTTCGCGCAGACCCTGGAAAAATTCCGTCTTTGCAACACTATAAGACAGGGTATAATCTATTGCAAACTTTGTAATGTAATCGCTCAATATGTTATTCAACCAAAAATCAACTACGCGAGAAACCTTATTACTTACTTTGTAACCATTGTTCGTCGTTGTTCTATGGGTTTCTATTATGTTCTATGGAAAATTCTCGTTCCTTCCTCTCTAGCCATTATGATATCTCTTCCTTAGTAGGCGTCCAAAACATTCCCCTCAATTACAGATCCTAGTCCCAACAACATAACCATTTGTTGGTGCGCAAAAAGATCCTAGGTTCAAAGATAATAAACCAAAAACACCCTTAGACACCGACCCTTTCGACATCACCTAGAAGCAAGTGAAGTCTCACATGAGACATCTAGAGGGGTTGAAAGAACCAAGTTTCTGCAATGATGAGGGGAAGGGAGGAATTCAACATGTCCATACTATGCATTGTTCATTCCCTTATTGTGTGCATAGTTTCCATTACTTAACGTTTAAGTATCATGCATTATACTTTGTGCATGACATAACTTTACTAAAAATTCATTCATTCCTCATTAGCTTAAGTTCACAGGAACATAACAACATATATCAATGACATATTCAGAATACTAAGCATTCACCATCATTGCATAGTATCCACAACTGGTAAACAGATCTATTCTAACTATCCATCAAATTCATCGGAAACATAACACACATAACATCACATCAAGACACAAGGTTTTAATGTGGTTCACCCCAGTTGGGCTACATCCACAATGACTCGCTTCTTATATTAGTCATTTGCAATCTCCTTACAGCTACGCATTGTGCTTACAAAAATATCTAGCAGTAAACATTATCCAAACCTTTCTAAGTCATTCTACTATAGTGCGAGCATAACCCCCAAAAACATCAGTCATAACCCAAAACATCTGAACTTTTAGCCAAAAATTCAATCATAGACTGACTCTCTATTCATGAACTCATCAACCAAAATAACGAAAAACCTCTACCCCAAAAACCCTTTACATATTTATACATAAAGGTATGGTTAAGCCCATTACAAAATATCCCCAAAAACCCAACGGTCTATAACCATTTTTCGCCTTTTACATGCCTCTATGTCACTTTTCCTCCAATCACGTGCTTTGACTCCTTAAATTCCACTCTCATCACACGCTTTGGTCCAACGTATAACTTCCTTTGACTTGTTCCAACACACACCCCAAAACTTCCCCAAAATTCATGTCTAAGAGATGACTTGCCAAACAAGCTTCTTGTTTTCTCCATAAAAGCATCTCAGCTCCACCTCATCGACCCACGTCATCAATTCTTTCTTCATCAATTCCCACTTGTGTATCATGACCAATACTTTCAAGGTTGTTCCCTCTCAGATATTTGTTTGGTATTTTATTAATTAAAACACAATTACATGCTTCATAATCAACTCATATGAAGTCTTAGCATAATTACAATCTTGGGGGAAACATGGTGCTACAGGTACATTCCATCACATGTGAAAAGGTGTGCAAGAACCAAGCCAATAACACCCTCCTTGCCACATGTGAACTAAAGTAGTTCACTCCACCACCAAAATCTATAGAAAAGTGTGCAAGGGTACCAAATAGGTAGATCAATCCACATGTAAGGATGATCAAAGGTCTTGGGAACTTCAGCAACCTCCCAAAATATAATATTTTTCATAGGTTCTTTCTCGAATGTGAAACCACCTCATCTTTATCAAAGTTGACCATGTCAACTCCCCAATATGTAATAAAATAAGATCCAAGGTGGTTACGATTCCTCAAAGCTTTGCAAGTGGATATAATTAATGAAAATAAGGGGCTAACAACCCTATCCACTCACATAGTCAATAAGAAACCCAAGGAATTCCCAAGTCGATGAGATGGCCCCTCCAATCAAATAAAATATAATAAAATATGGTGATCAACCTCAACATGTGTTCCAATGAGGGGGTGTGCTATGTCAAAGTGTTGTACCATGTAAAATAATTTGTATTTTTTAGAAAATCCCCACCATGGTACTAATATAATAATAAAATAGTAGGCTCAACCTAGGCTTGAACATAGGGTGCACCACCACCAGGGGACTTTTAGATCATTATTACATAATTAAGCCTTAGAAAAGGCTATATCACCATGAACTCCCATGTAGCAAACCCCTCTAACTCAAACCTAGGAAACAATACACGTCAACAAGGGTACTTACATCAAATACACTTCCCCCTTAGGTGACATATAGAAATGTTACAATGTTATTAAGTTATATCACCTAGGGAAATCCCACCAAGGAAAAGTGTATCACCCACCACATCAAACACCATAGGAAAAGGAACATAGAAAGGTGTTAGCTCCTAGTGATACATCAAGTATGTCCCCACCGCACATTCAACAAAAGGGGACCATGTAGAAAACCTCCTCGTAGTGACAAACCAATATCATATCACCATCATACATAGTCAGAATATCATAAATTTTGATATGATAATATTTTTAATAATAGTGATATTTTGTAGGGAACCTCCCATTATCCTCAATGGTGCAACAAAAACACTACATCTATAGTACAACCCATTTTGAGTCTTAGTGACTTTACATGAATCATTGATAGAAAGCCTCTTCGTCTTCATGTTAATTAGTTTGTGCTTGTACATTAACAATTTCATCATAACCTTACTCTTAATGGGAAGAAAACCAACTTCCAAAAAGATGATTGGATAAGTGCATTGCCTTTAAATTTAAGATTACTTATCATAGAACATTTCAGATTTACTCAATATTCCTCCTCAAGTTTTCCTAGAAACACTATATCACCCAACTTCATAACCATATAGAATCATAAAAACACTATATCACCCAACTTCATAACCATATAGAATCATAAGGTGACAAGCATATGGAAGAGAGCCTTATTTTTCTTCCAAAACTTATAATTGTTCTCAATAACAATTTTTTTTTTTCCAACCTCCGTTAATTCTTTTATCAATATTGCATTTCTAGTTTAGCTTGTGATAAAAAGCAATTATGAAGTCTTTATAATAATGTACTTCCTTCATGTTGTTATAATCATCAACAAAATAAGGGTATGTGATTTGTTTGGATTTAATAATAATTATCTTTGTTTTTTCAACATTAAAGAACATTTCATAATTATAATATTTTTTTTTAATAATTTTAAGTTGTTTATCAAAGTCAAAGGAACTCCATACTAAAATAACAGTATCATTTACATATAGTAAGTAGGAGGATGATTAACCATACCAAATTTGTGGATACACAACCCAATTTATCTCAACAATCTACAACTTATCAAAATAAATAAAAACCACTTTTTTTAATTTTATATTATAATTAATTTCTTATAACCCTTTTTTATTATTTCAAAATTAAAATACAATCTATATTCAAAAAATTCTACAATATTTATCCATAACTTATATATATATATATATATTCTTTTAAATAATATATCTATACAAAACGGCATATTTCATAGATTCTCTTAGATAAGATATCTATATAAAATATCATAAAAAATATTAAAAAAAAGGGAAGCTTGTCGCCAAGAAAACAAAATCCCCAAAAACCCGTGCATGTCGTCCTCACGTTTGATGTTGAAAGTATAAAGAAGTAAGTCAAACATTGCCTTCATTTATATTCGTTCCTCCAAAGGTGTCACCTCAAGAATTTAATTTCTAAGTGATCAAGTCTTGCACGTTGGCCTTCTATTTTTAAAACAAATCATATGACTTTCTGCTCTTTATTTCTAGACATTGTAATATAAAACAAATAAAATGACCGTTACCATGATATTTATTTTTAATTTTTATATTGATTAGGTGAAAATATTTTTAATTTTTTTTAGTGTTACCATGTTATTTATTTTTAATTTTTATATTCATTAGGTGATTTTTTTTTAAATTTTTTAATGATAATGATGATAGTGATTGTTAAAGTCTACTAAAATTAAATTTGGTTTATCGGATTTTAAGAAAGTACAAAATTACTTGGTTTGCTTTAAAATTTTATTTGTGTTAGAAACGTTTTAAGAGAAACATTCATAAATCACCATAGTTTTTATGAGTTAAAAGTTAAAAGCCTAGGAAGGTGGGGTTATCCAATCCTATGGTTTAAAAAAAAGGCTAGGAAGGTGGGTATTCTAACAAATATTTTGAATTTGAGATCTATTGTGGGTGTATATAGGACATTCTAAGAGAAAGTACTTTCATCTTCAACCCTCTTAGTGTCACAAAGATGACAAATTCTTTCAACCCACGACATTTTAGGAATTGTCCAATGCCCTATTTCACTATGGAGCTTGTGAGAGTTTGTTATTATTTTAGCAATGTTGATTTTCTTTTTTACGCTAGTTAAAATAGAGCAAGGATGATTTTAAGGATGGAAATTTATTTTAAAATGTAGAAACCTTGGCGAATCTTACTAATCCTTCATATGCCAACTATAAATGATTGGCGATATTTTTGTAAAAATATTCAAATTTCTAAGGATTTTATATAGTTTT
>ML780753.1:95203-106009 GCA_009831015.1 Picea engelmannii
AATGTATGTAAAAAGAAGAACTACAGTTGTTAGGCAACTGTGTCCTTCACTCCAAGACGTCCTCGCAGAGAATGGAATTTCTACTCAGTGAAGGTCTAGGTGAAAATGTTTGTCATATGTTCTGCTGAAGGATAGAACTGTAAGTTGATGATACCCTCGTGTACTAAGTCTCGGATGTAGTGCATGTGGATCTCGATGTGATTCATCCACTGCCTCTGAACTGGATCTCTGCAGAACTTCAGAGTGCTCTGGTTGTCACACTAAATGAAAATCGGCTGATGAAATTGAATGCCCAACTCAGTGAGAAAATGTTGTAGCCACATAGCCTGAATGGTTATGTTAACTACCCCTTTGTACTCTGCCTCGGCTGAAGATAGAGAAATGGAAGCTTGCTTCTTTCTCGACCAACAGATAGGCCCACAACCAAGACTGATTGAGTAACCAGATGTGGACTTGCGATCAATGCTATCGCCAACCTAGTTAGAATCAGTAAAACCAATGAGATATAATGTAGAGTCTGCTTCATAATGAATCCCAAAGGTGATGGTGCCCTGTACGTATCGAAGGATACGCTTTGCATATTTCCAATGTAGCTCATGCGACTCCTGCATGAACCTAGAAACTGCGCCAACTGCATATGAGAGGTCTGGTCTGGAGTGTGTAATATACAACAAGCTCCCCACTAGCTGTATGTATAGTGTGTTGTCAACCAATGGAGTCTCCCCTCCATCCTCAAGTTTGACTCTTGATAGGAAAGGAGTCAGAGCAGACTTACAGTCTGTCATGTGAAATCTCTCAAGGAGATCTCATGCATACTTGGCTTGAGATAGTTTGATGCCTGATGCATCCTAACTGATCTCAAGTCCAAGGAAGAAGTGTAATGGACCATGTCCGTCGTCAAAAACCTATCATGAAAAATCCTCTTGACTGCAGCAATTGTTGAAGTCGAGCAATTGATGATCAACAAATCATCGACATACAGAACTAAAAGTAGAAGTGAATCAGCCGTCCTGAGCATGTATACATTCGGGTCTGATTTACAACGTACAAAGTTCTGTGACAATAGGTAGGAGTCCATCTTGGCATACCATGCCCTCGGAGCCTGCTTGAGGCCATAAAGTGACTTCTTCAGTTGACAGACCAAAGATGAGTCCTGCATAAATCCCTGGGACTTCTCCATGTAGATCTCCTCAAAGAGATCACCGTGAAGAAATGCATTCTTCACATCCATCTGATGGACTTCCCATCCCTTGGTTGCCACAATGGCAAGTTCCAATCGTATGGAATCCATCTTTTCTACTGGAGCGAAGGTCTCATCATAGTCAATACCATGAACCTACTAAAAGCCTTTGGAGACAAGCCTGGCTTTGTATCTTCTGATTTGTCCATCTGCTACGCTCTTGGTCCTACAGACCCATCTGCATCGGACAAGTTTCCTCCTAGAAGGAAGGGGAACCGGATCCCAAGTCTGGTTCTCAAGGAGGGAGTTGTACTCCTCCTGCATGGCGGATTCCCAAAAGGGATTTCAAGTAGCCTCGCCATAAGACTATGGATCTGAAGACTGAACCAAGAAAATGTGTCTATAAGGCAATGGTTCAGTGGCAGTGAGTGCAATAGGAGGCTCCTTGAAATTAGATCGAGTCCTCCTAGTATCGGCTGGATCACCAACAAGATCCCCTGCATCCTGAAGAGTAGTTTGTGCCCGCTTGGGCCTCTGCTCTAGCTCTGCAACTACATCTGGATTCTCTGAATCTGTATCTGACTGTACTGACTCTGAATCTGAATCATCTGATTCCTCTGAATCAGAACTCTCATCTGAAGAAGATTCGGCATGTGCATGCTCATCATCTTGGATAGGTGTAAGAGTAAAGGTGTCTGCATGCGGCTGCTGAGGTACATGTGAGACACTTTCCTTGAATTGGACACTACGCTCAATGATGAGCTGGTATGAGGAAAGATAAATAATCCGATATACCTTCACACCGTCAGGGTATCCAAAAACAATGCACTCGGTGCTCTGTGGATCAAGTGCCTTCCTCTTTTCAGAGGGAATGCAGGCCCATGCACGAAAACCAAAAATGTGAAAGTCGGTCTCTTCTGGTTTTAGGCTGCTCCAAGACTCGTAGGGGGTCTTATCCTTGATAGATCTATGGGGAGATTTGTTTTGGATGTATGTTGCACAGTTAAGTGCTTCGGTCCATAGTCTTTGTGGTAGTGACTTTGCATGCAACATGCAAGATGCCATCTCCTTTAGAGATCGGTTTTTCCACTCAGCAACTCTGTTTTGTTGCGGAGTGTAGGGAACTGTATGCTACAACTGAATCCCTGCCTCATGGAAAAGATTGTGGATCTCATGATTCACATACTCTCCCCCATTATCAGTTCGGAGGACTTTGATCTTCTTTCCGAATTGTGTCTCAACCAAAGCTTTGAAATCTTTGAGGTGTTGAAAGACCTCAAATTTTTTCCTGAGAAAGTAGATCCAAGTAAAATGTGAGAAATCATCAACAAAAATGAGAAAAAACCTCACTTTGCTAATGGATGGATGCGGAAAAGGACCCATAAGGTCACTGTGGATCAGATCTAAAGGTGCGGAATCTCGCAAAGACTTTTCTTTGATGAATTTCTCTTGAGGGTGTTTTCCGAGAACACATCCCTCACATACTCCCTTGGAGAAATGGATGTCTGGTAGACCATCAACTAATCTATGCTTGCTAAGCTATTGCATGTATCTGAAATTCAAATGTCCAAACCTTTCGTGACATATCCTACTACTTTCCTCAGCATGAGTAAGCAGTAAAGCAGAATCAGGTTCAATGAATTCAGAAAATGTATACAATCTAGACTGATGATTTACCTCACCAGTAGCAACCCTGGAGTTGGTTTGCATGTCGTATATGTCCATGGAATTTGGTGTGAATACGACTTTCTTTCCGGTGACGGAATTTGTCATCTGATACATGGAGAGAAGGTTGAGAGAAAGCTTGGGAACATGCAGCACGTTCTCGAAGCTTCCATTGGTGAGTTCAATCCTCCCTTTGCCGGTGACTTCGACAGAAGAGTTGTCCCCCATCAGAATAGGAGGACCTTTGCATGCATCCAAAGAAGAATAGACTTCTTCTGAGGAAGCCATGTGATGTGATGCTCTTGAATCTACGATCCAAGCATCGAGAGAGGAGTTGATTGCAATCAAGGCATCACTAGAATTGTCTTTCTTGGAATTCAGATCTTCTCGCTTCTTCTTCTTTGCACCCTCGGGGATGGGATCTCCGAGGTTGTTTTTCTGAAGTATCTGAGACATCAAATCTATTTGTTTTTTCATGCATGCAGATTCCGAATGGAATCCTTTGTGAAAGTATGTACATTTCTCTCATTTTCTTCCCTTTTCTCCTTTGGATCCAGAGGCATCGGTGAAGGGTTTTGTGTACCCTTCCTTCTTCATATATGCATAGGCTTTCCGCTTATCTTTATCTTTATATTTCTGATATTTATTTCTACCATCATGCACAATGAGTGTATGCACCCTTGGGCCTTTGATTGTGCCCATGTTGATGAGCTTGGTTTTCTCTTGTGTCAGGGATTCGATAAAGTCCTCAAGAGAAGGCATCTTCCAGGTGGCTCCGGAGGCGAATCTGACAGTATGGAATGTGGATACGAATACAGAGAATTCAGGACCAATCTTGGAGAGAATGGTAAGAACCATTTGTTTCTCCTCCTTTGATTTATCAACCCCGCAAGATTTGAGTTGCGACAGTAAATCCTTGAATTTTGTAAAGAAATCTTGGATATTCTCGAAGCTTTTTGGATCCAATGTGAAAATCTCCACCTCCAGCATGTGTCCCCTCATCTCATCCTGTTTTCCAAATATCCCTTCCAATATGGTCCAAGCTTCATTGGGAGTTTTACAGGAAGATATATGAAAAGGAGATCGAGAGAAATAAGACTGCAAATTGTTCTGAGTGCCTCATCCATGCAATTTAAGTACTTGGATTTTTCTGTGGCTGATGTCGGTTCTGTATCTGTATTCATGGTTAACCTATACAACCCTCTGGATCGGAGATGTATGGCTATTTTCTCCTTCCATTCAAAATAGTCGTAAGGTGTAAGAATGAATTCTTTTTGGAATTCCATCTTTCCACTGTCTTCAATCTTTTGTACCTGGAATTTTTTTTTTTGCTGTAGATTTTGCTTAGCACTCCATCGGCTTTGATACCATGTAAATGTGTTGACTTGCACATAATATATTTATCTAAACAATGATACACACATTTGCAGAGAGAATTGGAAAAAGAAGAAGGAGAGAAAGAATGGAAAGAATTCTCATTAACCGTTATGAATAATGAATAATTTACACATGATATACTCTGTATAACTCAATGAATTCAACTTGAGGTGAACCAAGTCGCCATAGTGGTGGTCTAGAGTGATCTGGACACACACCATCAATTACGGGAGTGAACTGCCACCTATTCTAGTCTCTCAGGCAGTTACGAGAGTGAATTGCCACCTAGTTGAGTTAACTAGTCAACTAGTCTTCAGTCAACTGACTAAACAGAAATTAATGAGGAGTTAACTCAAGGAATCAAGGCTAATGCGCCACTTTGGTGATGATACCAAGGCAAGGTCGAATTAGCATGGTGATGATTCCAATGTTGCATGGTGATGATCCCAATGCAACATCTAAACTCAACTCAACTAGTCAAACTAAAGTGTGAACTGAAAGAGAATATTCTCCAGGTGGAATATTCTCTCCTAAAATATAGGAGACTGGATAATGACTAATTATGACTAATGAACAAATAAAAACCTTAGGAAAAATAAATCCTAGGTGTGTGTGAAGTAACTCCAACAGATCTTGTATCAAACCCTTTTTGAGTCTTGAGTCATTTTTATTAACATTTGAATCAATGAGAAAACTTCTCATTCTTGTTAATTAACATGTACTTGTGCTTTAACTACTTGATCATAGTTTTATTTTCAATGGATACGAAAGACCAACTTCTAAAAGATTATTGAATAGGGTCTATTGCTTTTAATTTTAAGAGTATTTATTATAAAACAGTTTTAAATTTACTTAATATATCTTCAAGTTTTCCTAGAAATACTATATAACCAAACTTCACATCCATATAGAATCACGGGGTGACAAGCATATCGAAGAAGCCATTTTTTTTTCCAAAACTTATAATTGTTCTTAATAACAAAAAAAACATTTCAACCTCTATTAATTCTTCTCTCAACACTATTTCTAGTTTAGTTTATGAAGTAAATAAATTTCAAAATAATGTTAAACTTTAGTTATTGTAATCATCAACAAAATCAAAATATGTAATTTGTTGGTATGTAATAATCATTATTTTTGTTTCAACAACATATTAGAATTAAATAGCTGAGTTTTTATAATTTTAATATATCCCCTAAAAAACTCTTTATCAAGAGAATAATAACATATCTATGAGAATAATAATTAACCTTATCAAATTTATACATATAAAATTCACTTTCTTTAAATAATTATTAATTATATACATATAAAATTCACTTTCTTTAAATAATTATTAATTAAACAATAGATGTTTTCAAACATTTCTTTATTATTTTAAAACTTGACATTATATAATCAAGTTAATATCTTTAAAATAAAAAAATTAAAATTTTTAAAACTGAACATATTCATGTAACTATCAAATTTCAAAATAAATCATAAATTCAAATAAATTCAAAATAAATCATAGATTCTCTTGAACAAAATATCTTGACTATAAATCATGAAATAAGATCAGATATGAATACAATATATATTGAAGAATGACATAAAAAGCAAAGGGCCCATAAAATAGGAAAGGCATATAAGGATTGACAAAATATCTTGATTATAAACCATGAAATACGATCATATAAAAATACAATATATATTGAAGAATGACAGAAAAAGAAAAGGGCCCATAAAATAGGAAAGGCATATATATTGATGTTGACATTGTAGAGAAGAAGTGAAACATTGCATTCTTTTATATTCATATAAGTTAGGAAAGGCATATAAGGATTGACAAAATATATTGATTATAAACCATGAAATAGGATCATATAAAAATACAATATATATTGAAGAATGACAGAAAAAGAAAAGGGCCCATAAAATAGGAAAGGCATATATATTGATGTTGACATTGTAGAGAAGAAGTGAAAAATTGCATTCTTTTATATTCATATAAGTTGAAATAAATGTGTTTAATAAAAAATAATTTAATTGTTTAACTAATTTTTTTAATTATGATGTATATTACTTGTATTTTTTAAATAATATTTTGATTTTGATGTGACTAATTTTATATATTTTTATTTTTATATTTTATGAGAACAAGTACTTATTAATACGACCACTATTATAAATTTTGTATGTTTTTACGATTTCTTTGTTATTTTTTCCATTTTTATATTTAACTTAGCCTTTATTTCACTACCTACTTTGTGACATATTCACATGTTTTAAATCACTTATCCTTTCTCCCTTTTAGTAATAAAGCTAGAATCTCCTTTCCAAACAATGTAGTGTTTCAAATAATTACACCAAATTATATATATATATATATCACTTTTTCTTAATTTTATAATTTATTTTATAAAATTATTTACAAATAAATATTAAAAAACCAACACCTTTCTTCTTTTTACTATTATATGATATATGAAAAACAAACATACATACACCTTTTTTCTTCCCCAATTTCACAATTTTCTCTGAAAACAAATAACAAACATTGCAATTCTATAAAAACATATTAAACAACAATCATATATTTATAATTTATTTTATAAAATTATTTACAAATAAATATTAAAAAACCAACACCTTTCTTCTTTTTACTATTATATGATATATGAAAAACAAACATACATACACCTTTTTTCTTCCCCAATTTCACAATTTTCTCTGAAAACAAATAACAAACATTGCAATTCTATAAAAACATATTAAACAACAATCATATATTTATAATTTATTTTATAAAATTATTTACAAATAAATATTAAAAAACCAACACCTTTCTTCTTTTTACTATTATATGATATATGAAAAACAAACATACATACACCTTTTTTCTTCCCCAATTTCACAATTTTCTCTGAAAACAAATAACAAACATTGCAATTCTATAAAAACATATTAAACAACAATCATATAATACATGATAACAAAATTATACAATGTACATTTAATATGTAATCATTTTCTATTATATGAAAAACAAACATACATACACTTTTTTTCTTCCCCCAATTTCACAATTTTCCCATCATAGAAAACAAATAACAAACATTGCAAATCTATGAAAACATACTAAGCAACAATCATATAATAAATCATAAAAAAACTTATACAATGTACATTTAATATATAATAATTGTCTATTATATGATATATGAAAAACAAACATACATACACCTTTTTTCTTTCCCCAATTTCACAATTTTCCCATCATAGAAAACAAATAACGCAAATCTATGAAAACATATTAAGCAACAATCATATAATACTTCATTTAAAAAAACTTATACAATGTACATTTAATATGTAATAATGTGAAACACATTGATTCAATCACAATATAAATTATATGTAAGTGAATACAAATATATATATATATATATATATATATATATATATATATATATAACAATATGTTATGATTTTTATCTTGAGTCTAGTCAAATCCAATTGATTGAATGAAATTGAAAATAAAATAAAATTAGAGCAAGTTTTATTTAGGAATTTTTATAACAAAATGTAACACCCACAAAAATGTAAAGTCCCAAGCACCAAAGTAATAGTTTTGTGTAACTCAAGAAGGTTGGACATTGTCACCTTAACAACTTTTCCTCTTAGGTAGCTCTTCTCTAGCACAAGGGGGGTATCCCTAACATAGGATTATCAAGGCTATGGAGTGGGGGATCAAGGTGAAAATGAAGAGAAAGCCTTGATAAAAAAAATGATGTTGTAGTATAGTGTAGTATGTGGAAATGGAAGTGGACATGATAAAAGGATAATAAGAAAGGAAAATGAGATGGGAAGAAACCAGTGCCTATCAATCTATTGGGCCAATGGAGTCACTAAATATTGCATGAATGAATGAGTTAATTTTCCACAATCAACTACTTTGACGTAGTCTATAGGGTATAAAAGGCTAATCTGCCACATTCACCCTAATTAGATAAAAGAACTAGTTTTGATGCATTCATCATTTAGTTATATACTCAAGGTAAAAGGAACTAGGTTTCATATAATTCACCTCAAGTGTTTGCTGAAAGTAATTGTGGAAAGCTTGTCTTGTAGAGCTAGAGTTTCCACTCACCATACAAATATGAAGGTGTTGATTTCTTTAGTTGATTTATTATTCCAATTCAACAATTTAGTTTGATAAATGAAAGAAAATAATGTAGAAATAAAATAACAAATAGATCAAGAGGGATAGGTTCCTCACATTGACTATTCCAAAATGAAATGGATTTCATTATTTGGCCTTAATATAAGTATGATAGCAAGGTAGTTTCTACAATACATTAACAAAAAAATTGAAGAGCATAACAAGACCATACAACAAAATAGAGAAATGCATTGTTTCTTCATTAGTCTTTAACAAATTGATATACAAGGGAGTTAAATCCATCATCTTCTCCAAGCTCCTAATGTGTCTCCTATCACTTCTCAATCTCTAAACATGTCACTAATCATATCACACTCCCAATCCTCCTTAGAATGGAGAGAAAAATCCTCGTTTTATAGAGGTAGCCATATCTCTCTCACAATAAAATACAATTCATCTCCAACTAACCCCATGACAATTCAAAGAAATATAAAATAATGTAGTAATTGCTTCACTCTAATCAAAGTTGACCATGTCATGTGGACTCCATCCCTCTCCAAGAGAGTTCTCTCCATTGAAAAATAAGAAGTAATAAGGAAGAGAAACCTCCAAGAGAGACATAGCATATCACTCTAAGTTAAGCTTGAGCATTCCATATGTTGCATGGTGCACTTAGAAGAGTTCACCAAATGCACCCTCCAATATGCATAAATGAAGAGGAGAGTGCTCTTCAACCACCTCCTCAAAATAGAAAGTGTGGTCCACAAGGTACATGAACATGTGTGCAATAAAAATCCTCTATGAAGTATATGTGGGTCTCCAAGAGTGGTACATGCCAACACATGTGAAAAGGTGTGCAAGAACCAAGGCAATAACAACCTTCTCCCCACATGTGAACTAAAGTAGTTTGATCCACCACCAAAATCCATAGAAAAGTGTGCAAGGGTACAAAATAGGTGGAAAAAGCCACATGTAAGGCTGGTCAAAGGTCTTGGGAACTTTATCAACCTCCCAAAATAGAATACTTTTCATGGGTGCTTTCTCCAATGTGCAACCACCTCATCTTTGTCAAAGTTGACCATGTCAACTCTCGAATATATAATAAAATATGCTCCAAGATGGTTATTGTTAGCACTTTGTAAATTGCCCAAAGCTGAGGAGGCAATCACTGAGGTAACATCAAACCACTTGGAGTCTTGGATCTAGCCCTCCAAGACTCAAAGAGGGCTCTCTTTGTCTGATATAGCTTTATTTATGATAGATTTTAGGCTAGTTATTACTATACATAGGTTTGGTTTTTTAAATGGTTTGGTTGGAACAACAAGGAAAAATAAAATCATTGGGCAATGGAGTCACAACTCAAAATGGATCAAAGCCAGGTCATAACAATCTAATATGGCAGGGCAAGGTAGGAAAATCCACTGGATCTTTGAGATTTAATGCATGGGAGAGTTGGAACAGATTAAGAAATCCAACAAAACACAGAGAAAATGAGAATTTTGAGTTTTATCTTCAGTGGAAAACATAGAAACTATTCCAAGCTAGAGACAAAGGGTACATTAAAACCAATTATGTTCTTAATCTTCTCAGAATAATTCAAAAGGTAGGAATTAATTGTGATAACAGAAAAAAACAAAGTTACAGAGAAGAGATACACTTCACCAATGGAATTTGTCACAAGAATCCTGCAATGATCATACTCTATTACTGAAAAATGAATCCATGGAGGCTCTGTGAGGTGCTTTACAAAATTATTTTCATCCTTCTAACAGGTCCCAACTGACCAACCATTGTACATTTGAATCATAAAAATATATAGAACAGACTCTTTCCCAGGCTCAGGAGGTCGAAATCAACAACTTGCCAAAAATAGAAACAAATCCCTGAATATTTTGAACTGTCTGCCATGGAAGACAGGACGAACTGCTGAAAATAGGGGTCAACTCAAACATTTGTATCTCCCAAAATATGACAATTGTTTGAAAAATGAAAGATTTTATTGTATATGAGTCTGTATTGAACAAAAACTTCTATTTTTCTAAATTCATCTCCAGCTCTCCAAAACATCTGTCGCAAGATCATGACCAAAATAGGAAAAAATGGAAGCCTGAAAAATAGGGCTCAGAGATGGCTTTAATTCTCCCAACTTATGACACCTGTGTAAATTATGGGAGAGGTTATTGTTCTTCCACCCATTTTGAACAAAAACCTCTCTCGAAATTTCAAAATCCATTCCCGTTTTCCTGTTGTGCTCTTTTTAAGATGATGTGTTGAACTGTGCCAAAAAATGGTTTTTTATTTTTGGGAAGGCGGTTTTGGAGGAGGAAGGTGGTATTTCAGACCCCCCTATGGTGGTAAGTGGTATTAATGGGGGGTCCGAGTTCACCTGATGGTGACAAGTGTCTACGATGGTTTTTCATATCAGACCCCCTTTTGGTTG
>ML780753.1:125318-181947 GCA_009831015.1 Picea engelmannii
ATTCTTCAATAGTTCCTCTATTCTTTTGGCTTCTTCAATTTGGGTCTTGAGATGGACAATAGTTTCAAAACTTTTTCTAATCTCATCTTCTACATTCATATCTTCTTTTCCATCTTTTAGTCTTGTGATCTCTTCTTCTTTTTATTCTAATTGAGTCTTATTGCTCTCTTCTTGTTCCTTGATCATTTCTTTTAACTTCAAGATGTGCCTTAGACTTCTCCTAAGAAACTTATTAGTGTTATCCAAAAGATAGTTATAGTCTATATAATAATGATCACTTCTATATCTATATAAACCCTCTTCAATTTCCTTTTGAAGTTTTAATAAATTTCCTTCTATTCTTTTCATGGGATAAATACCATAAAAATTTACACAAACTGTTTCTACATCTTCTTCTTCACTTGCAGAGAAAAATTCATCATCATCATTGCAATCAAGGGTTTTTTAGTGTTCTTTACCTTCATTTGAGGTATCTTCATGATATTCCTTTTTGCCAATATCAACACATAGTTCTTTGCCTTCATTTGAAATGTCTTCAAGATCTTCCTTTGTGCCATCATCAATTGATTCTTTATCTTCACTTGAAATGTTTTCAAAATCACATTTAGAAATAATGCATTCAAGAGTTTTTGATGATTCTTTACCTTTGATGATCTTGATGGAGTGGTCTTCAATTTCTTCTTTCTCTTCCTTGCTTTGATATGTCTCCTCTAGCTTTAGCCATAGATCCTTGGTGGAAGTGCATTGTCCCATGCTCTCTTTGATAGGGCTTGAGAGTCCACTAAGAATGGTCTTGAGAGACAATGAATCATTCTTCTTTCCTTCCCTTTGAGCTGCAAACTTTGATTTGTTCTTCAATGGAACTGATCCACCAATGGTTTCCTTCCAAATAGCTACCCCCATTGTCCTCAAATACACTCGCATCTCTATTCTCTAAGTAGAATAGTTTTCCTCATCAAGGATTGGAACTTCATCATCCATTTGTGTGTCTATGGATATCCTTCAAGCTTGTTAAGGCTTGTAGTGAAGGCCTACTCTGATACCAATTGTTGGACACACCTACCACACTTAGACAGGGGGTGAATGAGTGTGGGGCTATTTTTCCAAAAACTTCCCTCTTGCACAAAAACTCATCAATTGGCATTCAAAATTTATTCATTACCCATTGTTGTCATTTATAACCAATTAGATGTGAGAACATATCAACAATATATCATCAGCAATTCATCACCACAAGGAACACAAATAACACAAGATGTATGTACAATTTTTCTTTTTATTATGGACAACAATCCAGGTTTTATCATCAACAACTGAATAGAGTACAACTCTACAAGAGCACCAACTCTATAATGAAAGACTCAACTTACACCCTCAGCACCAACTGAGATGAGGCAACAATCCTCAACAAATATCAATATGTCAACAGGTACGCAACCTGTCAATAGTGAAGCCTGCATCTGCACGTGCCCTGACTCACTACAGCCCACGTGTGCACGTGGCCAATGTATAATACAACAAGCGTATGCTTCTGAGCAACTAGGGTTTTTATTTTCTTCACATTCTCAGATCCTATGCAACCTGCAATCACTTTCTCTTCTATCTTCCACTGTCCAAACTAACCCACAGCCAGTCACAACACATCAAGCTCTCCAATAGCTTTCTCATGCTCCATAACAAATCAATATGAATGCTATCTAAATCATGTATAGACAACTAGTATACCATAGCAATCATGTCACCACTAAATCAAAAGAGTATTGCTCACTCCATCAACCAAATCAACCAAACTGAACCACATCATAGAATCCATACCAAGAATTCCCTAAGCATTCACAACACATCAAACAATAGAATCCATCAAGACAATAATGTAACCATACCAGTGTCTTAGTGATAGATCTGAGGCCATAGAATGCAGATCTGGAACCTGCCTCAACATCCAAGAGCTTTGCACCAGCTCAAACACAAATCTCCATGATTTTATCCACTCCGCTTTCCATGTACACAGTCATCCCGCGTGTACACTCACCCTATACACAGCCAACCCGCCTATACACACACCCTATACAGAGACAACCCACGTGGGCATCAGAAAATAGGGTTTTTTGTGAATCCGAGAATTTTGTCATCAAGATCTCTGACATTGCCGAAACTTTGATGCATCCATGAGATCCTCCTCTAGCTCTCTTCATCAAAATATATCTTCAATCATGCTCAAGAGATCCACACCAATAAGATTCTCTCACAAGAATATCTCCATCAATACTCCAAAAGATATTCACAAGAATCTCTCCATTGATCCACAAAAAGGATTCTCACCAAATGTGCATTTTACAAGAGATCCTAGCTTCTTATTTATAATTTCATCTTCTAGGTCACTTAACCCATTTTTAGGTTACTTAACCCATTTCTAGGTCACTTAACCTATTTTTCTTATTTTAGGGTTAACCACTTTCCATGAATAGAAAGTTCCCCAATACTTTATCATTTAAATATTCCTTCTTGATTTTGTCACTTCATTTTATCATTTAAATAATCTTTCTTGATTTTGTCACTTTACTTTATCATTTAAATAAGGATTTCTTATTTTCAAGCACTTTTGACCTTTTGGGGCTTCAAGCCATCATATGGGGGTCCTTCAACTTCGTAGAGCCATAATTATAAAACCATGAGGAGTTATGTGACATTCCACATACCACCGGAAATGGAATGTCAAGAACTATCCATCTAGGACAGTTTCACCAACATCTACATTGATATTCATCTCATTAATCCACATGCAAGCATGGGTCCTCCAATCGTTCTTCTAGGATAACTCAATCTGTAAAGTGTCTTCCCATGAGGGATTTCACCATAAGGGGACCACTTTTGAGTTCATCCATTTGTGCACCTTATCAAACATGATAAGACAATATCAATTCACCACTGCATCATATATATCAACTATGCATCATGTATCAATGACAACTCATTGATCCATCTTCATCAATTCATCATATCAATGATCCATATTTATTAATTGGTTTTCACTTTGACATCTATCATTCTCATCAAGGACAATACATATACATGTTCATCAATCATCAATCAATCAATTACTTGACATCAATCAATGACATCAATCAATCAAACCATTTACATCAATGACATATGATCCAACAATCTCCCAAATAATTAAACCATTGGCATCTATGACAACATGATCGAACACATTGGGCCTTATTTCAACTCTTTGACACCACAATATGAAAGACAAAACACAACCTAAACCTATCGACATAGATTCTAAAGACTCAACATAAACTTAGGGTCTTCACTTCAGGCTTCACTTTTCTGTTGACCTACTGACTCAACACAAACATGAAACGACTATTTACAATGACATGTGACTTAAACGGAAATTATTTCATCAAATAATGTTTGAGGAACCTGTCGTTTACAGACCCCCAACCAATGCACTCTCCATTTAGTTCTTCCAAAAAATAAGCATTATTTCCGCGATGTGCATCGATTATGAATGGACCCATCCACAGATTATCCAAATTTTCGTGCTTTCCTTTGTCCTCATTTCTCGCATCCCATATCAACACTAGAACACCCAACCGAAAATCCTCTAGCTTGGAATGCTTGTCAAAGGCTTTCTTCATCTTTTCCTGGTGGAGCTTCAATCGATTGTACACCTGTTCCCTCATCTATTGTGTATGAACCAACTGATTTATTCTTCTCTGCACATCATTTGGCTCGACCTCCTCTTCTTGCAATAATTTTATGACAGGAAACCCCAGTGTGGTAGATAAAATTACGTTTGCACCGTATACAATATGGAAAGGTGAAATTGAGATGGACTTCTTGGTGGTAACCCGATCTGCCCACAGTGCATAGATAAGATTCTTATGCCAATATTTCTTGTTGTCTTGCAAGAGCCTTTTGATGATCCTGGTTAGGATTTTATTTGAGGATTCTTCTAACTTGTTTCCTTGTGGGTAGTATGTCGTAGAATGCCCCATCCTGAAAAAACATTTCCATCCTCTTAGAATTGAATGTGGTTGCGTTGTCTATTATGATCTTGACGGGACATCTGAATCTCGATAAGATGTTTTTCTCTAGAAATTGGATGATGACCGTGTCAGTATCTTGCTTCATGGGGATCACTTCTATCCATTTTGTGAAGTAGTCGATGGTCGTGAGTATCCATTTGTGCTGCGCCGAGGATGGAAGGTTTATTTCCCCTATGAAATCCAAACCCCATTGAATGAAAGGTGCTTCGACTGAGATTGGATTTAGTGGAAAGGGTTGCATCTTTCTTCTCCCGTCGAAAATCTGACATTCATGGCAGCTGGAGACTTCTTTGTACAGGTCTGTGAAAATTGTAGGCCAATAGTAACCTGATCTTAGGATTTTGTGCGTGGTGGTTTTCCAGTAATGGTGTCCCCCGTAGTCACCCTTGTGAAATTATTTTGTGGCTCGCTTTGCATCATTTTCCAGCAAACAACTCAGCAACATTCCCCCAGGATCTTTCCAATAGAGTGAGTTATCCAAAATGCAGAATTTAACCGCTTTGAGCTTTAGAAATCGGGCCTTTGTCTTACTTATGCCCGGAGGGGCCTGGAGATTCTTCAACACATAGATGATGTCTGCATACCACGACAAATCGACGAAAACCTGAGACACTTGCACAGTCATTTCTTCGTGAACACTCTCTAACAGATCGACAATAAAATTTATTCCCACAACGTCGCAGCTCGATTGTGCCATTTGCTTCACGAGGCCCTGACCCTTAATTAGTTTAGTCGACTTAATTTCTAGGTCATATTCTAGCATGACCACTATCCATTTACCTCTCCTCCCTTTGGGTTTAGGCTGAGTCAGGATATCCTTTACTGAGCTGTTGGGAACATAAGCGATGACGTGGGAGTGAAATATGTATGTCCTGAACTCCTTCAGGGATTTAACTAAGGCATATGCTTGTTTTTACATAATGTCATACCTTATTGGATCATCTCTCGACGTCTCACTGAAATAGGCTATAATATTCTCAAAGTTATGTGCGTCTTTCTGCAATAGCACGCTGACAATCGTATGCTCTGAGGGGAATGAAAACAGGATGAAATCTTTCGTGAACTCTGGACTGGCTAGCACAGGAGATCTAGTCAACACCACCTTGATATATTCAAAATATTTCTTGGCCTTTGGATTCCACTTGATCTCATTTCCCTTCCTGAGCATGCAGGTTATGTGCTTTGTAATTTCTGCCAGGTTCGGGATGAATCTTCTCAAGAAGTTTACCTTTTCCAGGAAGGATTGCACTTGCTTCTTACTGCACGGAGTGCCATTTTTAGGATTCTGTCAACCTTGTTGGGGTCTATATTAATGCTCTCTTTCGAGATAATGTGCCCCAACATCTTCCCTTCCTCCATCTCGAAATGTGATTTCTTTGGATTCAGCGATATGCCGAACTTCCTTCACTTCTGGAAATCTTTCTTCAGATGCTCAAGGTGTTGGTCGTCGGAGGCAGAGTATACCATGATGTCGTCCACATATATCACAATGAAATTGTCCTTCTCATCGTAAAACACGATGTCCATTTCCCTCTAGAAAGTGGCTCCAACGTTCATCAGGCCCAAAGGCATCTTGGTGTACATGAACATTCCCCAAGGAGTCGTGAAAGCCATTTTTTCTTTGTTGTCTGGGTGGACCATGATCTGATTATACCCCAAAAATCCATCCATCATAGACATATTCTAGGAACCCACCACCTTTTGCAGGATATAGTCCATTTTCGGGAGAGGTTAGTGGTCCTTTAGGGACACCTTGTTCAAGTTTCGAAAGTCCACACACATTCTTATTTCGCCGATATTTTTTTATTACAGGTACCAAGTTGGATACCCATTTCAAAAATCTTAAAGAAACTATAATCTTAGCTTCGCACAGTTTCTTTACCTCTTTTTCGATTAGCGACAATAGCAGGGGATTTATCCGTCTCATCTTCTGCTTGAAAGGCTTCCGGTCTTCTTTGAGAGGGATAACGTGCTGGATTACTTTAGTGTCATACACCTTCAAATCATCATAGCTCCATGTGAAAACGTCAGGGAAATCATTCATGAGCTTGACGTAGTCCTTCTTGACCTCTAGACTGAGCATTTTTGATAATTTGATTACTTTCAGGTTCTCCTCAGTCCCAATGTTACAGTCTTCAACATCCTCGTCACTTGCAATGATCTTGGGATTCTTGGCCACATAATTTTTGTCGAACAACTTTTCCAGCAGCACTAATCCCTTTGGAATGATGTTATTTTTTAGTTGTACTATGTCCCTTCCTGCTATATGGTTCTAGAAAGGGTCATCATTACTGTGCGCATCCATGCTCCCATCTTCATCGCAGTCTCATTCGTCATCAATTTTTATGTTACCGAAATCGTTACTCATCTAAAGCAATATTTCTACCTTCTTGTCGTCCTCAAACACCTGCCAATATTTGATATTATCAGGCACTGTCGTCCTGTGTTTAACTTCAATCTCATTTTTTGTTTGTTTGGGAAGATGGGGATTTTAAAAACCGAGGTTGAGGTGGCCAACACATCGATGATATGATTTTTATCCCTTGTGATGGAATATAGGTCATACTCTGAAAATTCCTCGAGGAGGTCTAGCGCCAAGTTTCTATACACTCTCAGCTTGAGGTGCTTTGTATGATATATGCCTTTAACCTGGTTTATGACCAGTTCGGAGTCTCCACGCACTGCTATCCTCTTTGCGCCTAATTATTTCAACACCTTTAGGCCCAGAATTCATTCCTCATACTCGGACATGTTATTTGTGCATTCGAACGCGAGCTTGTATGAGCACAACTTTGTGCCCACTTCAGGGGGGATTACCCATACGTCAACACATACTCCTTCCTTTCTAACAACGCCATCAAAACTCATGTTCCACATCTTGTTTTTCCATGCGGTCCTTTGGGTTGGTGCACTTTGTTTCTTCCCGCGCAGTTTCCTCATCAGCTATCATGATGGTCGTCCGCTCTTCCTCTTCAAAACTTGGGTCATTATAGAATATAGAAGAATCAACCTCAATTTTGATGGAGTATATGGGGTGGTTGTTTGGTTTTTTTTTGCTTCTTACCATCTATTTCAGCGACACTTCTCTATATAACCATCTTTCCTAGCTAAATATGGGAATGGTGGCATATGACATGTCTATTTGCAGGGTCCCCTTTAACTTCACAGCCCACGATATGGAAAGAAACATGCCAAAACTAGGGGGTATGTCCACCACAACCACATACATAACCATGTTCTTCGAAGGAATTTGGGCCAATGATGTGACCAGGTCCTTGATGAGACCCAAGCACTTGACCTTCCTCAAATCAAAAGAGAAAAGGTCATTTTAGGGCCTGGTGATATCCAAACCCAATTCATCCATGATCACCTTTGGCATAAGGTGGTGAGATGCACTAGAATCCAGCATGGCATTATGCAGGGTCATGTCATGAACCTTTAGACTAACATAGAATGGAGGCACATCCTCATTATCACTTGTCTCCTCAACACACAGACCAAACATAATAACAGGGTGATCGTCTTGGATATTCAAAGTATTGGGGGTGCCTCCCATTTTCAACATTTTAATAATCTTATCCTGATATTCGCCCTTTCTGATAAGTTCGTTGAACGGGATAGAGATTTTGATTTTAGCCATTTCATGCTCAAAGTTAAAAGGGGGACAGACTTTCTCTACCTCTCTTCCACCCGCTTCTCAGCTTGCTTCCAGATTTTTCTTTGGGGCCTCTTCCTTCGAATTTTCTTTCTCCATTGCATCCTTGGTCGTGTTGTCTGGCCTCGGTTAGCTTGTGGAAGGGGTGTCCGCCAGAGGTTTCCTTACAGGGTTTGTCTGTTGAGGCTCGATGGACATTTGTTTGCTTCTGAGGTTATATTTTTTCTGAAACTGCATTATGGCATTTTGATAACCTTTTCTTAACTCTTTTGTTTCTCAAGACAATGCATCATCAGTTTCCCCAATCCATGCATCGTCCGTCTCCATCATAAAATCGTTGTTTTTTATCATGTACCGATCATTTTCACTCTTTGTCAAAAACACGCATGGGTTCTTTTCATCGCAACAATGCATTTGGTATTCGAACATCTGATTGAAGTCTTCATCCGCATAGTTCTTTTGGAACAAAGGCCTTTTCTATTAGTTGCCTTGATCTCTCTACTCCCTCTTTTCCCTATGTTTGATCTAAGGAACTTAACCCCTCTTGAGGTTCTAATTCCTTGGCCGGGGGTCATGTTATTCTCAGGCAGCAAGTCTATTTTCCATAGACATTTTCTCCATTAGCTTCTCCATGGTTCTCATCATTAAGTAAAATTTGTCATCTGAGGATCTTGACATCGATGGTTGCGTGTCTCCTAGGGGATTCTTATCACCTCTATTAAATATTTTTTTGATCTTCCATGATTCCATCATATTTACCTTGAATTCGACCGCATTTCTCATTATCGCATCTAAATTTGTTGATCTTCTTTCTCTCAAGAACAATGTGAAATCGATGTCGAAGGAGTCGGCATATCGCAACTGCACAGCTCAGGGAGGTGGCTAGACCTCTATGGGAATCGAGTTATAAACCTTCATGAATTGGGAAGATAATTCTTGCACCGTCTCCTTCGATGCCTTCTTCATATTATTGTACTATGTTAACAACTGCAAGGGATTATTCTTGTCTCCCCATATATTGATGAAAGATGTTTTGAACATGGCGAAGTCTAGAATGCTTGCAACCAGGAGGGATTTGAACCACTTCCTCACCTCCCCCACAAAACTCTACGCGAACAACCTCATTTGCATGTCTTCATAGTCTACCTCTTCCAGGTCGACGAAATCATTGAACCAATCCTGATGCTTCTGGGTTGAAATGTTCCCTTCAGCATCGTAGAGCTTAATCCTTTGGCTATAATTCCGGGGCAAGTCATGAAGTTGGGCTAGAATAATGAGGGGGGTGAATCTAGTGGCCATGGATCTAGGAGGATTTGGGATTTGAGGTATATAATTAGACACTAGGGATTGGAATCAATTATGGTCGAAAACTATCTCATCCAAGCCGGTTTCCAACTTAGACCTGAACAGAGTTTGGTCAAAAATTTTGTCAAACTCAAGGTTGTCAATACTTTGCGCACTGTATTTGGGTAGGGACAGGCTCCTGTCTAGCTAATAGAATGGGTCTGACGCTTTCTCTCTAGTCATGTGTAAAATTTTCTCGGGGTCGTACACAAGCTTTGCAGGGTTTGGGTCAGGATTTTCTCTAGTATAGATCGTCTTCAGAGCCAGGGTTCCTAAACTGCGCTACTTGAGGCTACCGGTATTTTTGACTGGAGTTGCTAGAGTAAAGGTTTTCAGCCAATACATATGTTTTTCCCTCTGTTACCCTCAGGGGTCAAACTACAATGTTAGTCATTCTCCCAGGGAAAATCTAATCAATTTCATCCCCGGAAATGGCGCCAGAATGTTATCACTTCGTAAATTTGTTCGGTTGATAAACAAACAATGAAGGTAACTATTTCAACCAACTTTGAGGCCCGAAACTAGCCTTTCAAACCTAGAGAGGGTTCTCTTGGGAAACACGGTTTCAACATGGTATATGACTTTAAAGCTTTGGCTATATTTAACACCTTTGAGATAATGGGTTCTGGTTATATTGGTGCAATAGAATAAGACCTTGGGCTATGGATTTGATTCAAGAAAACAACAGAAACAAATGACTTGGTGACTGAACTTGAGAGGATAATGCTAATCGAGAAAGCGTCTTCAGTGCAATGTCGTTGTGGGTGGCAAGGATAAAACACAGGAAGTAACTCGGAGCACCGTTGAGGATGAATTCAGAGTTAACTTTTAGAAGAATTTTTTTTTGTCTAAATGGCACGAACAAGGGGTGTTGCGTAGTGAATCAACAGGTTCAAAAATTCATTCCTATTTAGACAGAAAAATATATGAATAAAGATAAAAGGAAGCACATATGCAAAGAAAGGAAAACAATACATCCAACTGCTACAATTAGAATCTTTTCATCAAAGTTACAGGACTTTTGCATTAAGTTTCAGTCCAAAATCACATACAATACTACTGTCTATACTATTTTTTCCAACCAACCCGGCTTACATAGAAAATATCAAACATATAGGTGAGGGTGCCGCTTGGGCTACCCTGCTCTTCTAACTGCTATCTATTAAAACTAGGAAACTGACTATCTGCGTTAATAAACTCTTTGCATGATGCTTTTCCAAAAATAGACAAAAAATACATCTGGCTACATCATGATTGCTTGTAATCTTCCATGGGGATTCGATTATTGATCGGGTGTCTTCATGGGGGAGTGATGTGTCAATGCTTTCCTTTGATGAAATATCTGAAAGGACAAGTGTTTGTCAGAGTCCAACTGTCTGTTGCAATGGCTTTGATTTTCTGTCATGTGCTCATCTGCTAGGGGAAATGTGCGCGACAAGTGGTTGCAGTCAGTCATGGTCATTATAGTAATGGAAAAATGTCTTAGGGAGATGTCTCCTTCAAAACTGTCAAGATTTTTTTTCTGTTTGCAGATACAGGAACAAAATCAGCTAATATTGTTTCTTCTGGTTGTTGGCGAAAATTGCGTAGGCTATCTCTTCAACTGCTTCACATTCTCTGGAGTGTTTTTCATACCTTTCTTCCAAAAGCCGTTGCTCTTTGCACGTCTGTACGATTGTATATTCCACCTCTCTGATATGTCTTTTGAGCCATGTTACATTCCCTTTGTGACCTTGTGCTACTGATGCTTCCATGGTCTTTGTCGCTAGTTGTTGTCTCAGCTCCCTATTTTCCTGGTACAGTTCAACGATGGATAGCTTCGCCTGCTTCAGCTTCTAAGATGTTTCTTGATCATTTGTACCCATGGCATCTGTTGGAGCCACCCTTGTTTTTCACCTCGCACAATTTTCAACTTTTCATGCTTGAGATCTAAAGTTGTTTTTCTTTTCCTTCCGAAATTATGAAGCTCTGAAAATCTTGTCGCCTTAATAGCAATGCTTTTTCACTTTCAAAAAAGATTCATTTTGCGTAAGTACGTTTGCTTTTTTGTTTTATTTCAGGGCCTCGCAAGTCAGACACTTTATTTCTTGAATTCACAAGTCCCGAATCACGAAAATGCGAACTCGGGTCTAATTTTCGTCCAAAGCATTAACTAGTGTAAAACCTTTTAACTATGTTTACACATCATCCGGGTTTCGCGCCTCGGCAGTCGTCGACCCTAAATTTTTGTTTTTACAACCTCGAGAGCCGAGAGCCCGATAAACTTTTCGATAACCTTGGTCAAGAATCAAGGGTAAAAAACTAGTCATGGTTAGTTTTAGTTCTCGGCACATCACCACTCGGCCCTTTCTTTCATAAAGTTAAAATGTCCAAAACCCCGATTCACGAAGTTGCGACATGATTATGGAAAGATTAATTAGTCGCCTAATCTAAGATTTCCTTCTCTTAATTCGAACCTTAATTATCGCTACATCGCGATATCGCGACTCGGCATATCATTTTCCCAAAAATCTGTCCTCGAATTCCCGAGTCGCGATATAGAGATTAAGTTAATTATATAATTAAGGATGCGTCAAATCACAGTTATTGTTAATTAATATGAATCGACACTCGCAGTCTCACGAGTTGTAAAGTCAGAATGTTAAAGGGAAATTCACGATGCGGCGGAAAACGAAGAAATGATTTAAGTCCATAAGATTTGATTTTTTAAATTTAAGTGAGATTCATCCCGCGCATCGAGGTTGGCACACTTCACGATGTAGATGCTTTCTCCATAACCCGAATACCTATCAAGCCGTCAAACATTGATGACATTAATGAAGGTTTAGGGTAAATCTACGAATAAATAAGATCTGATTTATATAATGAATTTGGTTTTATTTATGATTTGACAGACTTATTTTAAATGAACAGGATTTTCAAATATATGCGAGAGTTCCATTCTATTTTTAAGATTTCTCATAAGCACTCAGTGCCCACTTTGCTCTGAGGGAACTCATTTCCGCATGTATACACAGGTTTATTGCAGAAGAACGAAAAAACAAGCGTCGGCCATGGCCCCAAGGAGAGCAGGGAAAGCAAGTGTCGAGGTTGCAGCACAGGGTCCAGACAACGTCTCAGATACTTCACCACGAACGGGAGGCTCAGTATCCACCTAGTCGTATATTTCAGATGTCCTCCAATCCAAGTTGTTAAACTGTTCAGACTCTGATGACTATAAATATGATATTGTGAAGGACGACCTGAACACTAAGTACAAGACAATTGTTCAGTTGGGAATGCACCTGGTTGCAACCAGACCTTGGTTGCTCCCATACTATGACATGATCCGATGGGCATTGGATCACGTCGACCTGCCTTCCAGAACTATCGTAAATGACCGACATGCCATGATTGGGACTTTTAGGCCCGAGCATATCCAGTCTATGTATAAGCTCCCAGCAACCTCTGAACACACATATGGCAAAGAATTCCTGGCGGACTTCAAAAAGAAGGAGTGCGAAGAATTTGACAAAACCATGCCAGGCTTGATAAAAGATTGGGTGTCTCATTCCTCGACATTCAGAGTGAACGACAAGGGTGTGTATTTGATTTCTTCATTGGAGCCGAACTATATGTATGTGGCGATGATGACTTGTCGGCTTTTCGGATGGGAGGATACCGTGCATTTTTACGTCTAGTGGGTACCTCTCATATTTCGGGTAGCATAAGGTTCCTCATTCAATTGGGCAAAAATGCTCTCCGATAGTTTGTTCAACAGGGTCACCGAGTACCGGGAGCAGAAGGCAGCCGGGAAACTATCCATATTCTTCATGTCCGCGTATATCATGGATGCGATATGCTCCATGACGTCTTTTCCTTTGATGAATTGGGCTTGGAGTCCAACCCAAGAGAAGACTGTTCATGAGTACCACGATAAGCTGTGGGAAAATAACGTGAACAAGTTTATTTATGAGATTTTTAACTCGGTGATGGTGCCCCTGCACATCACCATTTTTGCTCTTTTGCCACCCCGCATCTCAGATAGAATTCCTGAGAATCTGAGTTGTATCGCGGACTGGTACGTGGAAGAGGAATTCTCCTATTTGAGAGTATTTGGAGCTATTGTTCCTCCTCTGGCGCTACCACTATTCATCCCCGACAAGCTAGCTTGTCGCGAGATTGCTCGACAAATAGTAATCGACGGAGTGAGCAAAGAGCTCAAAGCGTCATCAAAGAAGGTATGGTTGTTTTTCTCTATTCGGCTAAATTCCTATTCCTTATTAGATTTTGGACATGTTAAGGCTGAAGCTGCAGCCATAGAAAAATTGAGCTTAGTCTCTATCGAGTACAAGAAGCATGATCCTCAGGGAATTGTAAGCACTCATTTGGGAAATTGTGGATTAAAGAGGTTCGAGCATGAATGTTCGCCCTCGGATGATGTTTTCCGAGGGGCGAGGTCCTATTCGGAGGTGCAATTTCGAATCAGATCCCTAGCACCCGAAGACAGGGCCTCAGTTTTAAAATTTCAGGAGCATAGGAAACAATGTCTCCCCGTGGTGCTAGGAGATCTGGGACTCTCCAAGGATAAAGGAAAAGAGGCCGAAATTTAGGAGGGGAAAACCTCTAACCCCGAAAAACGTCAAGAAGGGGAGTAGGAGAAGAATCCTGAGTAGGAGAAGAATCCCAAAATGGAGAAAAATCCCGAAAGGGAGAAGAGTCCTGAGCAGGAGAAGAATCCAGAAAAGGAGAAGAGTCCTGAGCGAGAGGGGAATCCCGAAACAGGAGAAGAGACTACTGGCCCTCCCAAGGAGCACAGTCCGAAGGAGGAAATAAAAGACACAGGTCCACCAGAAACTCAGAATCCGGAGGCAGGAACGAAGACCCCTGACCCCCCAAAAGAGCAAGGTCCACTCAACACACCAGAGAAGGTTGCGAAGCAGATCGGGCAAGCCATCTCCTCTGTCACACCCTTGCAATCAGCACAGGGAGGCGTTAGCGAGGGATGGATATTTGGTGAAGAACTGAGACCTATAAGGGTAGAGGAACTCCCCCCTAATGAATTCTTCTTTGACAAAAAGAGGAAAGCTGTAGTGAAGTGAGAATTTTATCAAGAGGGAGGGTCCACTATTAAAAAATTCAAAGTGATGACCGATGGGATGAATAAAAGGAAAGATGAATTTGCCACGGAAATTGCAGGAACGCTAGGAGAGTACGCAACGACAAATCAATTCTCGGTCGAAATGTTAAAAAAGCAGCTCAAAGCAAAGAACCGCCTGATCAAGACACTCGAGGCTAGAGTGGCTTCGGCAGCAGAAAGTGCTAAGAGTCAAGCAAGCGGAGAAATGGAGCTGGCTCGATTGGCCGATAAGAAAGAAATTGAAGTCCTCAAGACCAAGCTGGAAAAAGCAAATTCTACGATCCGAGATGGTCGGGTACAATCGGGCCAGCAGAGGGATACGATCACACAACTGCAGGCTCAGTTGGAGGTTGCAGAAAGCAAGGCAATTGACATCGAGATCGTTAAATCCCGAGTAATCGATATTCGGAGAGGGATCTCCTCTACTCAACAGAGCCTGCTAAGCAAAGTAGGAGAGATTCGAGAAGACTTCTTTTTAATACATCAGATCTCTGAGAATATGATTAACCAAGAAAGAAACGCAGAAGCTGCTCGGGTCGCTTTCCAAGAAGCGGTGATCGCTACCAACAACAGGTTTTCAGAGCCTCCCGGGCTCACCACTGCCGAACAAACTAGGGGTAATATCTTGTTAAAAAATTGGGAACATGATATTACTTCAAGCAAAGAGCGGGCTCAAAAAGTGACAAATTCGTTAGCAGAAGCCTGCAATGCCATAAATGGTGAGCTGTTAGAGATGGAGATTGGAGGTGACACAGAGGCACTGAGACAGATGAATATAGATCGAATTTCTCTCGACATGAAAGAGAAGAATGAGAGGAATTTGGCAGAACTCTCTAGGATGGACAGGGTAGACCCAGCTCAGATCGACAAACATTTGATTCAGCCTAGTGCACAACTCGGCGCTCTTAAGCTCGTCGATGTACAAATAGATGCTAAACTTCCACAGTTAGCCCGAGAGTGCTATTTTGCCGAAGCCAGTTGTCAAGCCGAGCCTTCACAGCTCGTGACCCAGTTTGTAGACAGATGTATCATGTACACTGAATCCATGCGAGGACAAGCACTTGGCAATTCTTGAAGATAGAATAGGTGAGATGGAGTGATTTCACTCCCCCCAGATGTCAAGCAGAACCTTACAGCTTGTATTTCATTTTTTGTACAAATGTATTATATGCATTAAATCTAAGAAAAAACAAACACCTGGCACTTGGACAGATGGAGTGATTTCTCTCTTCTGAACTAAGAGGCAAATTTTGTATAAATACATCACAAAAAGAAGAGACAAGGGGCTGGACTTTTTGGCAAACTTTGTAATGTATGTTTTGCATTGGAGGAGTTAATACAACAAATTTGAAGATTCTTGATTCCGTCACGACTGTGTTGCAAGTTTGTTTCGTTATGTTCTTTGTTTCTTTTCATTTTGCTCTACATAATTGACGTGTATCACTATAATTTAGTACGACCACTACTATAGTGAAGGAATTTCGTCTTTCTGTAATTGCATCTTGTCTTTCCTCTGCACCAGCTATCAGCGGGTGTAAGACCAATTTGCATTTACATAATTTTATACTTTGTTACACAATGTCAATTATTTCTATGTTATTTTCTTCTTCTGTGTATGTGTGAGTTTCTATTTGACTCAACCTTACAGCTAAATGTTTTTTCTCTCATTCCATACCTTTTACTAAAAGTCATACAGTTACGGGAAAGGGCCTTCAGTTTGCATTATTATTTTGTTCTTCATGCAAAAATACCACTTAAGAAACCAAATTGAAACAACGTTAAAATGTCTTCTTAAATCGTTCCATACTGGTAATGTTCCTCAATGACTGTATCGGCAGCTACTCAGCCTAATATTCAACCCGAACTTTCTAATCAAAATCATATCGCATTAAATCTTTTCGATACAATCCTTAAAACTGCTAACACCAGGGAGGAATTAGAACTTTCATGGGAAGCCATTGAGCGTGATATAACTGCTCAAGAGCAGTTGGAAGCTAGACAACGAGAACGTAGAAACCTTCAGTAGTTTCCTACCCCGAAGGATAACATATATCTTCGTATTCATCCTTCACATACTTTCAGATGTCTTGACACTGTACTTTAAGCCTTAGTACAGACTCAGGAACAAAAACATCCATCCTCCTCGTTCTTCTCCCACTTTCTTAGCTTGTACCTTCCAAAGGCTCTAGGCGGACGACACGCATAAGTAATTCTTTAGAAAACAATCGTGCACACGGTTCATCTGGGATTCGAGTTTCCCCACCTTCCTTATTCTTCCTTGGCCTACCCCTTCTCTGAGGTGTTTTCTATTGGGGAGATGGGGCTTCTACTATCATTCCTTCCTGCGCAGTTCCTTCCACTCCAGGTTCCGCGCGGTGTGATGTCGTCATTCCCGCAAGCAAAGGGAAAATCCCCCTTTTATCCTTGGGGATGCCTGTTGTGAGTGAGAAATAATCCCAATCACTTTGGGGCTCGGTTCTAGAGATTTTGTCGCTTCACACACCCTTATTTATGTTTTTATAGGTCTCCATGGTGTGACTAGTATCTATCTTGCGCATAGTGGATCTAGTGGATGACGAAGGTGGAGAATTTGATCGACCTGGGCCCATGAGAAAACTTACAAACAGAGCCTGGATCTAATTTTGTGAACAAAATGGGTGAAGAACCTATGGGATTTATAACATATCAGGCAGAAGAAAAAATCATGCCAAGGAACACTAAATTCATGGCGATTAGATGTTTTGAATTGAACTACATATTTTCCATAACACATCCCCGCGTGTAAGGTACATGCGATAAGGGTTGCAGGGAATATATGATATGAACGTCGTGATTTTTTGTTCCTTCGGATTTCATAATGAACTGATAATAGTTACAACACTTGCCGAAGTGAATTCCGTTAACTTCTTGACTCAACCTGGGTCACGTAGAGACTAACTTTTAACAGGACCTGACTCTCTGAGAACAACATGACCGTGCCATTTACAGATGTTTTGAATATGACATCCCTTCTCGTTCCCAAGGGACAAATGACCACTTACTGACTTTGACCCCTTCATTGTTACATACCTGACTCCACATGGGCCACAACTCGACCAAAAACTGACTCTAACTGAAAGAAAAATGGTGGCGCTAATAGTATGAATACTGTAAGCTTGGTATCAGGCCTAACATGTCTTCCTCCACAATTACTCCATGTGGAATCTCTAGTTCTACGATTGGGTACTTAGCATCATTATGTAACTTGACTGGTTTTGTTGATGACTTTCTTGCTGATATGTAGTCCCTTGGAAATCTTGGCTCTGAGGAGGATGCTCCTGGAGTCTCTTCAACTACCAGTGTTGTTGCTGGTTGACTTCTTTATTTCTTTGGTACTGACACTGAAGTCGATGATGCCTTATGTGGTTCCATTGTTCTTTGCAACAATTATGTACAACTCGGTTCTGCAACTTGATTCTACAACTCAGCTCTGTAACTACTTCTCGCTCGTCTCTCTATACAAGTTGTAACTGACAATAACCTTTCCTCGTCGACCCTTCTCTTGATTTTATAGCTCCTCGACAGTTTTTACCTTGCCTTCGTTCTGAAACTTGTTGTCTATCCACTAGTGCTATGCATTCAATACTTGCCTTAAACCTACATTAATGCCAAATCATTCATCATATCTTCTATGAGATCTATCAGTCCATTATGATCTCCATGGTACTTTCCATTAATTACTATGCATCTTTGTAGTTTTAACATGATGTTTCCTCCTAAATTATTTTCTTCCTCATGTTTCCTCATAAATGCTCTTAATTGATATCTTCTCCTTCTACTACCTCTAAGTGATCTCCTCTCTTTGTGCAACTCACTTCCTCTATCTATGTGCCCTTCTTTCTCTTCCAGGACATTTTCTTTCTTAACTGGTTTACTGGTTGTTTTGAACTCTTTGAACATTGATTCATCCCTGAACCATTCTCTTGATTCCCCCCCTTTTTCTTACTTTTTATTTTCTTTATCTGTCTTTTCCTTCTATAGTACATTATGATACAGGTTGTATGGTACATCTTCTATGCAATTCATAATAGTGCGTGGAAGCACGACTGTCCCTATACAATTTCATCCGACTACCATTAACCATTCCTTCCACCTCTTCTTCGTTCAATGTTTCCAACTGAACCAGACCTTCTTCTGTCACATATCTGATCACATATGTTCCTAACCAGTGTGTCATGAACTTCCCTAGGTGTTGTAAGAACTTGTTTTCATAGAGAAATAGTACTAAGTCTCATATCTAGAAATTCTTTTGCTTGATGTGTCTCTCATGTTAAGATTTTTCATGTACCTTTTGTACGTATTGATAGAACCTGCTACAAATAGGTCTTCCCCTAGTGCCATTAACTGTGACAGTAGTTTTTCTACTGCCCTGGAGTCTATAAGTTCTGCCATCACAGTAATGCGCAAGATCGTACAATAAATTCCATAAGCATGACCGCTTCTTGGCCATACACTAATCTAAAAGGTGTCTGACCTGTCAACTTCTTGCATTTTTCCTATAAGCCCATAGCATTGTAGGAATTCTTAAATCCCATTCATCCTGCCCTACATTACATATCTTTGTCAATGTGTTCTCTAATATCTTATTAAAGGCTTTCACAATTACAATGGCTTGAGGGTGATATGGAGTGCTCTTTTGATGATGTATCTGGAAATATTACGTCTTTTTTGCAATTGTCTTGTTCAAAACGTGAGTCCCCTGATCACTCATAAGTACTTTAGGACACCCAAACCTTGTAACTACGTTCTCAAATAAGAACCGTGCAACTGTCTATGTTGGATTACTGAGGGGGGGGTGAATCAGTGATAAAGCAATTTAATCCTTTTTAACCATAAAATGCAAGTGTTATATCAATGTAGCAATATCATCCAATAGTTTCAGAGTAAATAAACAATGAACAAATGAGCAATCATACACATACAAAGTACACCGGTGTTTTTACGTGGAAACCCAAAGCGGGAGAAAACCACAAAATTATTTTTCTTATATGTCTTTAAGAATTACATTCATTGGAAGCACCAACTTTCTTTGTTTTCCAGCTGTGACTGGAAGGAGGCTCCAACCCCATAGTTTCTCAAGCTACAACATGAGGGAAGCTCCAACTCCCCAATTCTTTGGATACAACCAGAAGGAGGCTACAACCCCCTACGTTCTTCGACTACAACTGAAAGGCGGCTACAACCACCTATCTTTGCCTCGTCCAACCGCCCTGAAATATAAGTAGAATGATGGAACCAATGTCACACTATCACTGTGAGATATAATGTTGTAAACTTGTACCAATCAACCTGCACCAAAAAACCTGTAGCAACCTGTACCAAACAACATGTAATCAACATGTTCCATAAACAAGTGCACCAACCATGCACCAAACTGTACCTCAACCTATACCATCAACGAGTGCATCAACCATGCATCAAATATGTACCAATAATGCACCAAATACACATAAACTATGACTCATCAAAATGTACCAACATCATCAGCTATACACCTCATGTGTTGTGAACTCATCAACTACTTGTCTCAACCATGTACCCAACATGTACCTCGACCAAAAGCCCTCATTAATTTCATCATCCAAATTTTATTTGTAACTCTATAATAGACCTAGTGTATATGATCACATACCTGCAAATATTCCTTAACTTTAACAACAAGAGACTGACATTTTCATCAAACTTTACTTTAGTCTCACATGACTAATTTTGGATTAGTCAACAACCCTAACTTGAAATAATCATAACTTTGTACCTATAATGAATAAAGATTTGAAAATATTACACAATGTTATTCAATGTCTTTTATGCAATTCGTCCAGGTTTCACTGCTTGGAACCTCTTGGAAAAGGAGTTATAAAAAAAATGGCATACTTTGTTGAATTCTGGTTTATTCTAGAGAGCGAACTTGTAGAGTGTGCCCCACACAGAATATTTGTTGTATGGATCTGAAAAATCTACATATAATACTACATATTGTACTGTAACCAATACATTTGGTCTTATGGAATTTTTATCTGTTATGAAGAAGTTATGATGTTTTTACCTGAAACACATGTTTTAGACTAGTTTCAGGACTAGCCACAAACCCTATTTTTCACAAAGTGTAACTCCAAAAATACAATGACCCACAAGCTGAAATTTTTATCACAGCTACTTGGATATGTTTCCTCAACAACCTCGAGATTTTTTGGTCTGAATCATTCTAGAAAAAAAATTATTGGGAAAATGGTGAGATGGCCTGTAAATAACATACCTTAGAAAGCATGATCAAAAGAATTTATTCTCCCTTGAATTTCGTCCTTCATTACTTCACCTTCCCTCTGAAATTATCCTTAGATATACTTTTATTACCTCAGTCACTTATATATATCTGATATGCTCAAGTGTAATTAAAATGAGAGACCCTTGCCTCTTATTCATACTTTTATGTAGCTTCCTCAAGGCATTACCTTCTAACCATCTTAAACCACTTTCCTTGTTTTAGGACTAACCCACTTCTAACCACTTTTCCACTTAGTAATTTCTCCTTTAAATTTATTATTTAAATAATTTCTTTTCTATCCACTTTAACTTATAGTACACTCATCACTTCACTTTATTATTTAAATAATTTCTTCTTTGCAACCACTTTGACTACTTTGACCTTTTGGGGCTTCTAGATGACTCATGAGGATTCTCCAACTTCACATGGCCATAAATATCTAACCGTGAGGAGTTATGTGACATTCCACATACCAATGGAAAGACATGTACTATCCATCTAGAATAGTCTTGTTTAAATAATTTCTTCTTTTCAACCACTTTGACTACTTTGACCTTTTGGGGTTTCTAGATGACTCATGATGGTTCTCCAACTTCAAACGGCCATATCTCTTTAACCGTGAGGATTTATGTGGCATTCCAGATACCACCTGAAATGGTATGACATGTACTATCCATCTAGAATAGTATTACCTTCAAATATATTAAAACGCATACCATTATACATAAAACAAACTTGGGTCCATTAGAAAAACCTTTGTTCTACTGTACTTTATTCAAGGGTTAACATCAATGAAAACCAACCCAAATAATTGACAATATCCCCCTTTGGCATTGATGGCAACACTATGATGCAATACTTAAGTCATATCACTCATGCTCCCCTTATGACCATTGCTCCCCCTGGAACCATGCCTTTGTGCTCTTTCTCCAAGCATTTACCTTTGCATCTAATAAATCTCTCCCCCGTTTTCATCAATGGAAAAGGTATATTTCCATCCGAGGTTACTCCCCCTGACTGGACTCTTCCTGAAACTGATCTCCCAAACTGAATTGTCCTCTTTATGGTGCTTCCTCGTGTAAATCTAAGACATATAATATAAGAATTCAAAATCATTCATTTTGGAGTAGAAATTACTCTGAGTCTCTGGTGAAGATACTCAAAGGATTCCCTTGGAAGCGATTTTGTAAATATGTATGCCACTTGTTATTTTGTGCCCACATATTCAACTCTAATGTTCTTCTCTGCAACTTGTTCCCGTATAAATTGATACTTTATTTGAATGTGCTTTGTCTTGGAGTGCATCACCGGGTTCTTTGAGATACTGATGGCGCTTGTATTATCACACTAGATTGGAATGGGCTCATCATACTTAGCTTGTATATATGTCAAAGTTTGTTTCATCCATAGAAACTGAGTATAACATCATGTTGCTGCAATATACTCTGCTTCAGTTGTAGATAAATATATTGATGATTGTTTCTTGCTTAGCGAAGATATTGAACACTCACCCAATTAGAACATTGTTCCATTGGTGCTTCGTTGATCATCAATGCAACCTACCCAATATTCATCTATGTAGGCAATAAGTGATAGATCCTTTCCTTTTGGATATGATAATCCAAACTCTTTTGTTCCTTTGAGATATCTGAAAATCCTCTTCACTGCTAATACATGTGATTCCTTTGGTGCTTCTTAAAATCGTGCCACATGTCCAACTTCTTGCATTACATTTGGTCTGGATGTTTTCACATATAGTAAGCTGCCAATCATTTACCTATATTGCCTCTGGTCTATAGACTTTGAATCATCATATTTTCTCAACTTGCTACTGGTTTTCATAGGAGTGGTAATTGGTTTGCAATATTCCATTCCAAACCTCTTTATCATTTCTATGATATACTTAGTTTGAGAAATAAAAATTCCTTGGTTGCTTTGACATGTCTGAAGACCCAGAAAGAAGGATAGTTTTACAAGTAATGACACTTCAAATTCATTCTGCATATCCTTTGAAAATTTCTGGCTTAACATGTCATCATTACTTCCAAAAATAATATCATCAACATAAACTTCAATTAATAAAATACTATCTTGAGTTACCTTGATGTAGAGGTTTTTGTCTGCACTTCCTTTTATGAACCCTGCATGTTGTAGATATTTATCCAGTCTAGAGTACCATGCTTTAGGAGCCTGTTTTAGACCATACAATACCTTCTTCAATTTGCACATGTAATCTGTGTTCTCTAACAACTGAAATTGTTCTGGTTGTTCGGTATAGACTTCTTCTTCAAGTTCCCCATTAAAAAAATATGATTTCACGTCCATCTAATACACTTTAATATTCTTGGAGCATGCATAAGCTAAAAGAAATCAGATTTCTTTCATTCTGGAAACTAGGGCAAATGTATCTTCAAAGTCGATTCCTTCAAACTTTGTGTATCCTTTACATGCCAATCTAGCTTTGTTCCTTGTAACATGTCCATATTCATTCAATTTATTTATGAAAACCCACTTTGTACCAATCACATTCTTATTCTTTGGTCTTGGAACCAATTCCCAAGTGTCATTCTTCTCTATTTGATCCAATTCTTCATCCATGGCCTTATTCCAGAATTCATCCTTATTGTCGTCTTCAAAACTATTTGGTTCAATCATAGATAAGAGTGATAGGTGCATTTGTTCTGGTGAACATATTCTTCTTCTAGTCTCAACTCATGCATCCTTATTTCCGATAATCTGATCTGAAGGATGATCCTTTTGTACTTGTTTGCTAGGTGTCTTTGGAGGCACTTGTTGAACTTGATCTTCTACTTTTGTGTGATCTTATCCATCTTTTGTTTCTTCTTCGTAAAGTTGTTCCATTGATTCATTTTCTTCTTCCTTTGATTCTCGTTCACCTATTTCACCAATTGTTGCATTGATTTTTTCCACAACTTTGTTCAATCTCATATTGTAACACTTTAATGATTTCCTTGTACTTGAGTAACCAACAAGTACTCCTTTGTCCACACAAAAGCCAAACTTTCCCATTCTGCCATCTTCTCTTTTGATGTAGCATTTGCTTCCAAATATTCTAAAGTGCTTCACATTTGCTGGTCTTCCTTTCCATAGCTCGTAGGGAGTTTTGTCATTGTTTTTTCTGAGCATTACTTTGTTTTGAATGTGAAATATTGAATGCACTTCATGTGTCCAAAAAATATCTATCAATTTGGAATCTATTAGAATTGTTCGAGCCATTTCCTATGTAATTAACATCCATAATCTTCCTTTGTCTATGATCCACTCTCTGAACCAATCTATGAATCCATGCTCTCATCCACTATCATATATCTGTCCAAACCTGCTAAGTGTTCTTAAAAATCCATCTCTCTCCATACTGTCCAAGACTCTACTGCACGATTGTACATAATGTTGACCCATTTATTACTATACTATCAGGAAGTCTTCACTACTACAACTATCAAACTATACTTCTACTAACTGATTGCTCTGGATCTGTCTACTCAAAATCTGTAAGCTACTCGAAGGATGGTTCTTTCATTTTTCATAGCTATCGCATAGATTCCCCCTGTCTAATATTCATGTTACCTAAGAGTCTCTAAGTCAGATGGATTAGAACAATTCCTGCTCTGATGTGTATTCATCCTCATCTTCATTGGTAAATTCATCATCTCTCTGAGCTATGAATTCTTTATTTCTATCTCTGGATTCATATTTCACTACAATCGTCTTTCTGTCTATGTTTGCAACCAGAGAATGAGCGGGGATCTGCAGTTGTATTCTATAATCTTTATTCATTCAGTCTAACATCTAGTTATAACATTTATTCTATGCATGCCTATGGAATACCATATCTACTTAGTTACTTCATTCATCTAACATTCATCAATTAATCAAACATAGATATCTATACATTCATTCACATGACATAGTGTTATCATGGTTCACCCCCTTTTGGGCTATGTCCACAAAGATCTGGCTCTCAAGATTGTTATTATGGTTCAGAAATATATCACGCCACGTGTGTTTACATTCTTGGATATCACTCTCCTCAATAGGCTCCTTGATCCCTACAAGGTTGACTCGATCACACCAGGATCCTCAACTCGTGATCTAACCCTCAAGATCGAGTCCCTCACTACTTCCTAGCTCACCAGCTTAACGCCTCGTATAGTTCTTATAATTATCTTCCTCTCTATCGAGACTCTCCTCTTGGTCTGTATCAACTACTTATTTATACCCTTGTCTCACCAGCCATTACAATGCATTACAAAAACCCTAACCCTAGTGTCATTAGGTCTTCCTTGCATGCCCTCTTCACCTGCTTCGCTTACGCATGTTGCTTTTCCTTCCATCTATATTTTTCTTCTTGCATGCTTCTCCTCCAAAAATAGATTTTCTTTCTGACTAGACCCGCATCCAACACTGAGCCATGTGTCTGATGGGGTACTATCCATAACCATATTCCTTATTATCAATGAGGAGTATCCAATGATGATGGCTTGTTGGATGTTCCTGTCAAGGAGAAGGGTAACTCCTTTCCACAAGGCATAGGACTCAGTTTGATTATTTTTCGCAACCCCCAAACTCCAGGTGAAGATACTTACACTATTTCCTCCAGNCCATGTATGAAAGCATATTATCAAATATGACAAGCTTTAATATATTCATAATATTAAATATGGATATGCCAAGTTTAATATATGTATATATGTAAAAAAAACATTTTTCTAGGCATATGCATATGCATAACAATATTTTGTTGTTGATAATATTGAAGACTATTATACTAGGTGTTTTCTATGTGATGATGTGCATGTGAAGAGGTGCAGACACTTCGCATTGATTCCTATTCATCGTTGCCTACAAACATTTCATATTGCTTATCGCATATGCTAACATCACATTGAACAGTTCACATATTTAAATTGCTTGGAGAATATGCTAACCCCCCATTGAATATTTCACTTATTTATTTACCAAGCTTTACTACACATTGAACAATTTACCTTTTTTCTTATTTTTACAAAGTTTTATGGTAAGTGCTTTGACTGCAAATACTTTTCATTGCTTTCTACAAATGCTAGTCACCCCATTCAACATTTCATGTATTCACTAACTTTTACTCCACATTGAACAATTTGTTTTTTTTTCTTTTCTTATTATTACAAATTTCTATGCTAATTGTTACAAAGTTCTATGCTAATTGTTTTTACTATAGCATAAACAATAATGCTATTGTTTTTTATTATATGAATTATCTTTTGACAAAGACAATTCATTGTCTATGTTTCTAGTTATATTAAGTTTCATTGTTCAACATATGTTTTCCACTAAACAACATATATTTAACAATTGATAGGGACTATGCTGCCATGTGACCCTTGTTCTATGATATGACAAATATCAAACTTAATTATTTGGGTAACAAACTTAACTTTGAATTTTCATTAGTTGAATAAAATTGTTCAACAAAATACAATCAATAAGAAGCTTGTGATCCCCAGATGGGGTGATAACTAGCAGACATGCACATTTGGGAGTTAATATCCCTAGCTTCCATCCCCCCCTCCGTCCAATTCACATGGTTGCCCTACAAGTGAGAGGGACGTTGGTGCGCCTGCATGGGAGGAACAGATTAATGGCGACCTCAATTCTCAAGATGGACTAGGTTAACCCTGGTGCAATCTACCATTCTGCTTTCCACTCGGCTTTAATGGAGCTTTCACATATCGAGGAAGTGGTTATTAAGAAGGTAAGCACCGAAATTTGTTGCATTGTTCTGGGCATTTTTTGTTTTCGTTCTTAGTGGTCTCTCTCTTGTTCGAACTCTTCCTCCTCTGTGTGTCCCCTATTGTTTGTAATTTTTGTTCCAGTCATCCCAATGCCGAGAGAAAGGGGAAAACCCAAGTGGGGATCAACCTATTATAGATTTGTTTCTCTCCATATCTTCCCTAGACCTCCGGATGAACCTGTAATTCCCCATGTAGCTCATGACCACCCTGGACCTCCAGCTACACCAGTTATTCTCTCTCTGCCCCTCGCCGCTCCATACCACCCTCATTTTTCTTCACCCTTCTCTGCTCAGAATTGGGTGGAGAATGACTAGCCAATGGAGATTGTGGAAAAAGAAACTCCCCAGGTCCCTCCTATGGTTCCCCTGGATACCACTCTCTTCCCTGCTTCATTTATTCTGGGGCCACCCTTCACTTCTAGTCACTCTCCTCTAGGCGGCGATTTGGAAGCATACCTGGGTGGCTTGCCTATTGAGGAAGAAATCCCAATCGAATTTCAGTAGGAATATGTCTTAGCAGCAGACACAGGCAGTTTCCTTATTGAGGAAGAACCTCCCATGGATACTCATGAGAAAGACGTGGCTTAGCCTACGAATGACTCTCCACCACATGAAGCCTCTATTGTGGCCTCGCCCAGATCATGGTGCCTCTCTCAGGAACATCTGCAATTAATTTTTGAGATGTAATGGGACACTGAGGAGAAACTTCACCATCAAACAACTCTATCTCGGCGCCTATATGTTTTGTTCGAAGCCATGTCAAGTGAGCCATCCAAGAGAATATTCCCAATATGATTCCATCCATTTGCACTAGCTCTGCGCCCAACCAAGGATGATGGAAATTCGGGTTTTCCTACAGTTTAATTTTCTTTCTGTCATTTTGTTTTTATGTTTAGAATGTTTAGAGCAGCCATGGCTGCAGATAGACTAGAAAGTAATTTGGAAATTCACCCTGTAGCAAACTCAGACATGCATTCGATAGATTGCCACCTGGCCTGGTTTCCACTTGTATGGCAGGACAGGTGGCAAATTTTTTATATGTATAGTGTTATGAAAGTTTTTCAAAGGTAATACAAACTTTTATTTTAAAAAAAAAATAAGAAGCTTGTGATAACAACTCCTCAACGAATTACCAATTTCATTTATTTATTTCTTAGATTATATATATGTACAATATGAAAGGGAAGAGACAATTAAAAGAAAATGAACAATGTGTTTAATTATCCATTTGCATCAACATGTACGTATTATTTTAGTTTTTATTACATTATTTATATGATAGTTTTCCATGTACAATTAGCATGTCATTCATATTTCTTTTAAATTTGAAATGTTGAAGTTATGATATGATATGGGAGCATCATTGGCATTGTAGCTATCTTACATTTTCTTAGTTTCGGTTTTATTTTGTTATTAAAAAGAAAAACACACAAATCCTAGTTTGACATAGTAGTCGTCAACCAATTGTTTATTAACAAGATGGTGGTTGATAAGGGAGTACATCCACTGGAGGTGGTCATTGACAATAGAGCATGGTCACCGACAAAGAATGTCATCTATAAGGATATTTTTGAAAAAGAAAATATCGACATAGTTATGATCAACATAGAGGTTGCTGACAAGATGTTCATTGAAAGGAGGGGACATCGACAAAGAAATTGTGAACAATGAAGAAATCAATGTTGGAAGGATTGACAAAGTTGTATTAGAAAGAATGAATACCAACAAGCTAAGGACAGTTAAGATAATTGTAAATCAGTGAAATATGAATAAAAGGATAACCATCAACAAGGAGGTTGTCGGCAAGAAAAAATTCTAGTGTGGTATATATTTTTCTTAGTGATTTTTTGTCAATCATTAGAATATGAAGCATTGTATTTTGAATTTGAATAGTTAGTTGTAAGGATAAAATCCAAGGAGCACAAGCCTAAATATAAAGTGTGTGAATGAGCAAAGCACCTTTGGATCTTCTTTGATTTGGGTTATGTAGTGTGGATGGATATGAATTCTAGAGACTTAAGCATAGGATCTGTGAATGTAATGGAGGCCCAAGACTTGGTCAATTTGTTTAATAAAAATTGTAGATATTTTGTTGTGGTATTTCTGCTTGTTTCAATTGAATTGTAGAATTGTGTGGTTAATTCTAATAAGCGGGTTATTATTGTAGTATGTTTTTTTATTGTTTTCAATTAAATTTCAAACCATAGTCACTACCTATTTACTTTGGAATTATATTTATTTATAGCAATTGTGAAGACATTATGTCTATGTGTGTGATATTATAGGGGGTCACGGCCTCACTACATAAAGTGATATCATAGCAAGTAGAATCCTGAGAGATTAGGACAATTCCAGCGAAAGAGAGGAGTTGCATAGAATTATTACCATGAGAAAAGGGGGAACCTTGTGAGGGGAGATGGGTAGAATTGTTACCATGATAAAAGGGAGAATTTTGTGAAACATTAATTGTAGTGAAAGAGTAAAAGTGTAGAATCTAGATGACTCCAACTAAAGTGTAATGTGGGTAGAGTTATCTTAATGAGTGAATGAATTGCATCTAGTGTGGTAGGATTGGGTAGACATTCTAAGAGGAGATACAACTCTAATATTGAAGAACATTGGGTAGATTTCACATAGAATGAGGTATTGGAAAAGATAGAATGGTCGGAGGAAATAAAATTGCAACAATGTTGTAGAAGATGATGAAGAGGATGGAAGCCATATAATTAGCTTAGTGGAGAAGATTGTCAAAATGCATATATAGTGAAGATAAGAGTGATGTGGAATATGTAGAGAGCGTTGAGCAGCACCAAATGGAGATGGAGATGCTAGATTTTTCTAGAAGTGTGTGTCTAGAAATGATGATGATGTGGATAGAAGGCATGCATAAATATATTGAGTTTCATGAGATTAAATATCCCTAGGGAGTGAAAATTCCATGTGGAAGATTGATGAGCTATGCATATGATTGGTGGTAGTAACTAAAGAAGGGAAGAAAATGGAAAGACAAAGACAAGATCTAGAATAGGGAAAAGACGATCACTAAATTGAGAGATAAGTTTGTAAATTTTTATTTTTCTTTGAAAATGGAGAGAAGATTAGAGAAATTATAGAAAAATATTAGATGCATAAAAGAATATTTTGAAGAATTTTGTAGCTTGGTCGTGAGAGTTTGTTTTGTACGAGATAGTGAGAAAAAAAACATACAATTTGTAGATGGATTAAAGCCATAAATTAGAAGGAAGATCAATGCATAGAATATGTGGTCATGAGAAGAGGCTTATCATTTAGCCTTGAGAATTGAGAACATGTAGATAAAGAGAAAACATGAGAGTAGGTAGGGATAGGAGAAATACATATAAAATCTCATGAATATGGTTGTAGAGATTGTTGATTGTGAAAGTGGGTTGCATGTTGTTGAGGAAAATGATTAGAAAAGTGTGTGTGAATTTCATGTTGTGTGTGCATTGCATGTTATGTGTAGCATGTTAAAGGAGAGTGCAAAAGGAGGAAATGATGCTAATTATGATGAAGGAAAACCATGCGAAGAAGATGGTAAAGTTGAATATGGATATGAGTTGAATAAAATTGAAAAGTGCAAAGGTGAAAATTACAAAGAGGAAAGAGAAGGATATTGAATGGAGAGTGTCGATTGATTAGTGGTTCAAAGTGTGGAAGATGTGAAAAAAGAAAATAAAGAAAAGATGAAGACAATCAACAATTGTTGATTTATTAAAAATCATGTGATCAAAATGCTTACATTTTCCAATCAAGAGAGTCTAATGCAAAAGCATCCCTAGCATTGTAGTTATCTTACACATTTTCTTACATTTGCGTAGTTTTTGCTCTATTATGTGATTAAAAATAATTGTAATGAAATGAAATATTTATTGTCCTCAATGAATTTTTGTCTACCATTGAAATATAAAGTATTATATTTGGAATTTGAACAGTTAGGGTAGTTGTAAGGCCAAAAGCCAAAGACACACAAGCATAAATATGAAGTTTGGGAATAACAAACGATCTTTGTCTCTCTTTTGATTTGGGTTGTGTAGTGTGACTGGCTATAGATTCCAAAGGCTTGTGTATAGGATTTGTGAATTCAATGGATGCTGAAGGACTTGATCTATTTGTTTAATAAATTATGTAAATTTTTGTTGTGATATTTTTTCTTATTTTCAATTGAATTGAAAATTTGTATGATTAATTATATTGAGTGGTTTATTATTATTGTGTATTTGTACTTGTTTTCAATTGAATTATAAATTGTGTTAGTTATATGTTAAATACTAGAATTAAATTTGTTTCTATCAATTGTGAAGAAATTCCACTATGTGCATGTGATATTGTAGGAAATCACGACCTCGATACATCATGATATATTTATCACATAGCATAGAGTACTGAATTACAAGAATTAAATCCTTGGAATTAACAGATTATAATATTAGCCAAATTAATTTTTACAACATTTAGGTATTTGGTTTATAATTTTTTATTTAAAAAAACATTAATTATCAATCAATTATTAACATAATATATTGGCTTTATTGACTTTCACATCCAGCATTTTTTAATATTTCAAAATATTATATTTAAAATATATGTTAGTCAAATGTAAAATTCAATTTGTTTCAACTTAAAATATTATAAAAATTATTCATTCCTTTTTCACAAATTAATTTTGTATTTTTAGTATTTGTTGAACTCTTTTAATCAAGTTTGATATAATCATTTTGTTTTACTTATTTGTTATGAAAGTACAAATTTCCCATATTTAAATTATATGGGAACTTCGTGATATTCGAATCAAGCAAAATCTGCCCAAAATTATTGTAAAAAATGAAATTTAACAAAGTTAAACAAATCTACGGTCGGACTTCTTAAAAAAACGTTTGAAAGCCCTGAATGAAAATGATTATGTTGCACTTGCAAATTGCAAAGTAGCTAAGTGAATCTCTCTCCCCACAAATGGCAAGTGACTTTGATGCATGATCAATTAGGGAGTAGATGGTGGGTTACCTTTTCTAAGATATTTTTATTTTTAAATTATTTTTTTAACTTTTAACTTTGACCAAAGAATAATATAATAAGTCTAAAATTTTAAAAACAAAATATTTAGTTATTTTTTCAAAAACAATTATTGGATTTTATTGTGGGGAGGGTAATAATAGCTCCTCCCAACCACCTGAACTACATTTAATTGATTAATTAAACTTAATTTTATATTTAAGCATTATGATTTAATACTTAAATTAGTTTCAAAGTTAGTTTAATTGGTTATGTAGCTTATTTAATTAGTTCTTGTTGATTAGGTATACTAATTTATACCAACAAATTTAGTAAGAATATGTGTATGCCCGTGCTAGGCAAGAATGTGATTGTTGGTTCATGGTCAAAGAACAATTAACTAACAAAGAACTCCAATTATTTCACAAAGAGGGTCTTGTTTTTTTCATGTTTTTTCCCATTTTGAAAAATGAAGGTTTATGTTTTTTCTAATAATTTTGTTTTATTAATGATTTTTTTTTAATGTTTTTCCTATTTTTTAATTTGTTTTTAAAATTGAGGTGAGAGAAGATAAGGGGTGGGATTTTTTATTTATTTTTAAAATAAACAATGAAAAACAAAATTAGAAAAAAAAATGTCATTAAAAAATAATAAAAATAGATATTTTAAACAAAAATGAAAAAAATTGAAAAACAACACTTGAAAAAAAATGTGGGTTCTCATCAAGTAGATAATTGTGTTACAAGTGAGAGTTGAACTTGATTGGGAAGGATAACAAATTCTCCTCTCCACCACTCAAGCTAGGTCCAATTGACTGTTGATCTCTTTTCCTGTCCGGGACAAGAGACAACCTCATAAGGTATCTCTATGGGCATTCAGGAATACCCTCTAAGTTTTTAAAGAGGTGGTGCTCCTCTTTTTCTCACTCTGATAATAATTATGTCCAAATTTATAAACAATGGTTTTACCATTCACACACTAGTACTTGAGAGTGGAACATGCAAAGAAAAGTTTAAGAAAGAAATAATATTTACATATAAAGAAGGAAAATAGTTCATAACATTGTATCATATCTATTTCCACAACATGAAAAGTCACAACAATCTATATGAAGAAAAGCGAACAAAACAAAAGGAAACAAGGATGGTCCTTTAAGAGAACTTTAAATGATTTGACCAATTCATATCATAGGGATGCATAGGAAACTCATTCTCAAGATTTCATGTTTAAAATAGAAGTATGAAATCACAAAAATTATGGGTCCCAAGATAGCTCTTTGCGGAATTTCAAAAATAAATACAAATTGAGTGTTTGAACATCAAATAAAATTTGTGCGTCAACTCAGCACTACATAATGATCCTAATATTTAAACGATAAAATAGAAAATGTGTTCACTCTAATGGGTTGGGAAGGGGCCCGCATGGACCATATATTGAGCAGAGATAACCTAGAAGACAGAAGGAAGCAATTAGAAATCAGTCTTGCACACAATGACACTAGAATGGAAAGAAATGGATGATTTGAAAATTGGGATAGGAAAGGAGTAAGGGAGATGCTTTAGATAAAGCGTATACTCACAAAAGTGGAAGTAGAACGCTCTTTATTTCTTCTTTTGCATTCTTTATATAAGACTAGAAGTAGGTCCAAATGAATTGTCGTAATCATTTCTTCGATCTCCAAGATTAGGGCAGATTGACAGTTGCTTTTAACACGTCGTTGAGACATTCTTGAATATATTCACATAACAGTGCCAGAGTTATGTCTTGTTTTAACTTGATTATGAATAACTCATCCTCAATGCTCTTCAATGTGTCCCATTGTTGATGCACCGTGGATGATCTCTCTTCATTATCATTCGTGAAACTGACCATCCACCATCGCATTTCCTCCTCTGAGAAGTTTTCCATGTCATCAAATTATACTCCCCATGCAAGATTTAGTGTGCCCAGTTCCTTTTCCACCTAGTCCTTATTCAACAACATTGAGTCCTTTATCAATAGAGGACCTTCCAACTCCTTTATAACATCAAAAAATTTCAAGAATAGTGAAATTTTATTTTCCATCAAAGAATCACACATGGTGCTCAATTATAGGAGAGCATGTACTCTCACTAGCGAGCCTGCTTGTATTTTCTTTAGCTTACTTTTGGAAGGCAGGTCCTACTTTTGTCTCACCAAATCATCAATAATTGATATTCTTGCCAAGAATGTGCTCACGACATTCTTATAAAAATGCTCGTCATTCTAAAGATCCTCTTGTAGTTATTCCTTGAGAGCCTCGATCCTTTCAGCTATGACACCAGCTTCAACAACTATTTCCCAAGCCTCCCGAATAATGTCAAGTCTCCTATCAATATTCAACTACATATATCCTAACAAAAACAAGTATTTCCGCATCCTTGGTAACCTTGGAGGTTGACCCAACCATTTCCTCAAGGAACTCTTATGGGATCATCACAACTAATGTTTCTGAAAATAATGGCTTAGGAGTAAGAGCCTCTTCCAACTCCCTTACTCTTTTCTTCAATCTCTCATTCTCTTTTTCCTGCTCTATTATTGAGTGAGCTAGGGATTCCCCCATATCCTGAGGGACTTTGAGGATTCCTAAAGGTTTCAAGCCTTTTATTTCAACTTCAAAGATCAATTTCTTTGTTACCTTTCTATCCTTCATGCTGACTCTCTTGATGTGGATCTTCATGGACTCTCTATTGTAACTAGCATGGTGAAGCATGACAGATTCTTCTTAAAAAATGGTCGACCCTTCCTAATATAACTCCTATGTTATCAATTTTCTTTCATCTAACTATACTGCAACCCATGGGGGTGTGTTATTAGATTCATCAATTTCCATGTTGGTTGTATTCAATTCCAAACCATCAGGGTCTGTAAGAGCATCTCCCTCCAGGTTCCTTTTTCTTTTAGGCATAGGGGAAATGGTATGTGTTTCATCCAATTGGTACCGAGGGGGGTCTCATCCATCACCATCTCCTGGAAATCCCTCCTTATTCTCTTTATCACCTACATTTCTCTCTTGACCCTTATGGACCGAAGAGGTATTTTTGTGGGGGTGATGTATTGTGCCACCCTCGACACTAGTTGTGAATTGCCCCCTCTATTTGTGATGTGCCTGATTGTCTCCTTTCAAAGGAGATAATTCTAACGTACCCACATTTGACATCACTCTGGTATGTGAATCCTATTGAATTGGTTGTTTCTTTCTCTCAGGCGAAATTTTGCTCAAGATGGTTGCCACCTTACCTTCGACATGTGAGTCTTCATTGTTGTTTCCTCCTTCCGAAATTTCTTGCACCCTACAAAATACTATGGGGTAACCAATGGCTAGCATGTGGGACATAAAAATACCTTTTGGGTCAAAGATGCCAATGGCCTTGGCTTCCTTCATATCGAAGGATTCGAAAAATCCAACCATTTTGGCGAGAATTGACAAGCTCTTGATGGTAATCCTAGAAATTTTGAATGGCATGGGGATAAATTGTCGATTTCTTTTCTTGTCAAAGAACAAGGACCATGTCCCATATTATATGCATAACTAATACACCAAAAATTGGTTACACTTGAATCAAGGAAGAAGCAATGGTTTTCCCTCGAAACAAAAAATCCTTATGTATGTGAATTTTTCTTCAAATACACATATTCATTCCCCATTAATGGATTTCATGGCTACCTCTGTGACCCTGGAAGGCGTGGTTTCTATGAGCATACTTTGTCATTCCCTAACAAAGGAGTCCTGAATTTGGTAAGAGAAAAATGGATCTTTGTGCTTCCAGAGCATGGGATACCAGAATTGCACTCGATCTTCCTCTAAATTAACATTTCCACTTACGGGTGTGCCCTTGAATGTGTTACAGTAGGAAATATCCAAAACCAAATAAGAGGTCATGTAGAACTTATTGGATTGAACAAAATTACACAATTTATGGGAAATCTCACTCAAGATGACTTGTTCCCAATAAAAAAGGGCACCCATCTTCACGAGGTCATAGAGGACATATAGGACATACGTGGGGACAGATGTCGTTGAATATTGACCCACAAGTCATGAAAAAATCCAATTGAATTCCTAAAACTACTGCACCAACAAACATGTGTTGATTTCATAGAGGTTTGAGGGTGCAATCATGGGTTGGATCAAAAATTCTTTGAGGAGGGTCATCCCACCACCATGGGCATCCAAAAAGGAGTTTTCCTATAGAAGTTTCAGGACTTTGTTTGGTGTCAGCAAGTGCAAAATCCTTCTGAAAGTGTTTGGAATGAGAGTGATAGGATTTATTTATCTTTCCTTGACTTGAATGAGTCGGTGCTTGGAATCGAACCTCTGAGTGCACCAGGTGACCAGTTCTCTGAAATCAAAAAAAAAAAAAAAAAATGTAGTGTAGTGAAATATATATTGTTCTTGCTGAATTTTCACCAACCATTAGAATATGAAACATTGTATTTGGAATTTGAATAGTTAGTTTTAAGGTTAAAATCCAAGGAGCGCAAGCATAAATATGAAGTTTGTAAATGAGCAAAAGGACTCTGCCTCTCCTTTGATTTGGGTTAAGTAGTGTGGATGGATATGAATTCCAAAGACTTGAACATAGGCTTTGGGAATGTAATGGAGGCATGAGAGCTTGGCCAATCTGTTTAATACATTTTAGAAATTTTTGTTGTGGTATTTTTTCTTGTTTCAATTGAATTGTAAAATTGTGTAGTTAATTCTACTAAGTGGTTTATTATTGTGGTATATTTATGCTTTTTTTCAATTGAATTGGAAACCACAATCATTGTCTATTTAATACTAGAATTATATTTGTTTATAGAAATTATAGAGACATTGTGTGTGTATGTGTGTGATATTGTAGGGGGTCGTAGCCTCGCTGCATCAAGTGATGTTAGAGCAAGTAGAATCATGAGAGATTGGGAAAATTCCAATGAAAGAAGGGAGTTGCATATAATTGTTACCTTGAGAAAAAGGGGAAATTTGTGAGGGGAATCAAGTATAATTGTTACCATGAAAAAAGGGGGGATTTTGTGAAACATCAATTGTAGTGGAAGATTAAAGGTGTAGATGACTCCAGCAAGGGTGTGATGTTGGGTAGAGTTATATTAATGAGTGAATGAAGCACATGTCAAGTGTTAGGATTGGGTATAAATTGTAAGAGGAGATACAATTCTAATATTGAAGAGCGTTGGGTAGAGGTTATGAAAAATGAGGCACTGAAGAAGATAGAATGGTTGGAGGAAATGTAATTGCAACAATGTTATAGAAGATGATAAAGAGGATGGAATTCATAGAATTGGATCAATGGAGAATATTACCAAAAGGATTATATAGCAATGATAAGAGTGATGTGGGAGATGTAGAGAACATGGAACAACACCAAATGGAGTTGGAGATGCTAGAATTGTTTGGATGTATGGATCTAGAAACATTAATGGAGTGTGTAGAATGCATGAAAAAATATTTTGAGTCCCATGAGATTAAATACCCCTAGGGAGTGAAAATTGCATGTGGAAGATCAAGGAGTTATGCATATGATTGGTGGTAGTAGCTAAAGAAGGGCATAAAATGGAGAGGCAAAGACAAGATCTAGAATTGGGAGAAGATGGTCACCAAATTGAGAGATAAGTTTTAGATTTTGATTCTACTTTGAAAATGAAGAGAAGATTAGAGAAATTAAAGAAAAATATTAGACGTGTAGAAGAATATTTCGAAGAAATTTGTAGTAGTTGTAAGATTTGGTTTTGTACGAGATAGTGAGGAAAATATCATGCAATTTGTGAGATGGATTATAGACACTCATTAGAAGGAATACTAATCCAGAGAATGTGTGGTCATTAGAAGAGGCTTTTCATTTGACCTTAAGAATTGAGACTGTGTAGATAAAAATAAAGCATGAGCGTAGGTAGTGAGGGGAGAAAGAAAAATAAATTATCTTGAGTATGATTTTAGAGAGTGTTGATTGTGAACGTGGGATGCATGCTATTGAGTAAAATGATTACAAAAGTGTGTGTGAGGTCCATGTTGTGTGTAGCATGTCAAAGGAGAGTGTAGAAGAAGGATTTGCAATATAAGATTACAAGGAAAATATTGAGGTAAAGAAGTTTGTGCAACAAACTCAAGAATAAGAAATAGAATTGCAAGGGAGAGATGTTACAACAGTCAACGATGTTGCATCGATGAGTGGTGTTGCAAAAAAGAGTGGTCTTACAACAATAGAATTGTTAGGAGATGTTGTTACGAAAAATGTAACAGTAGAAGAGATGCACATGGAAATTTTTTATTCCCTTAATGTTTTGTATGATGACTCTACTATAGATAAAATTGAACGTACATTAAATTAAAAAAAAAAAAATTGTAGAGACTTGATATAAAAGAGTGAAAAGATGATGGAGCATCAACAAGAAGAAGGTGCTTTCAATGAAGAAGTGGTCATAGTAAAATAAAAACATAATAACGATATGATTGAATAACAAGCCTTGGTGGAGTTCATTGATACATGCTATATAATTGAGACATGCTATATAATTAAGTAGGATACAACATGCTATACTATTATATAATATATATAATTGTATAGCATGTTGGATTCTACTTAATTATATAAACAAACCCCTAAATCTAATCCAAATATTGAATTATAATACTTAGGTATGACATAAGGTCTAATTCATGGTTTAAAAGTTTAATTTTGATCTAGTGGATTGGTTCTTTTGTAAGTGTTTTCTTAAATGATTATTCTTAGTAGTCTTAACAAGGTAACAATGTAGTCTCGTTCGGAGGGATATAAAATTCAACATTTGTTTTTGAAAAAACAATTAAATAATTTGTTTTTAAATTTTTAAATGTGATATTGGTTTTTTTTTTTTTTAAGTAAGATTATACAAAAGTCTGTCAAAATCAAAGAGTACAAAAAACTTCCATAGTTTCAAGCTGTAAACATTGAGTTGCCCATAAGGAGAAACCAACTCAGCCATCTGAACCACTTCATAGCTTAAGTCTTAGTCTCCTACTGGTGTGAAGAGAGTCCAAAAATTCTGTCCCCTAATGGTGGACATTGCAACAGTGAAAATTATAAACATAATCATTCTAACTGTAATAACCATAGAAATTTGAAGAAAAGGTGGCCAGAAAAAGGTGGCCATGCACATAGCTCAGTAACAAAGACACTTGGGCAAATTATTGATAGGGGTTGTATTGCGGCCACGCGTCCAGGAAGAAGGCATCGAATGTCGAGTCCCCGAGAGGAGTTGGCTCCTCCTTGACTGGTGTCTTGTCCAGTTGCATGGCGTCCTCCAGCTGTGTTGGCACATTCTTCTCTTGCATGGCATCCTTCGGCTGTGTTGGCACATTATCCTCTTGCATGGTGTCATCCAGTTGGGATGACGACACATTCTCCTCCTGGTCTGGCTCGACATGGTTCGAAGTCTCCAGTGGGGGAGCTAGTGCCAATACTAGTGTCGTAGCTCCTGTTGCTTGGGCTGCCTCTGCTGGGGGGTGATGAGCACCCTGCATTGCTGAAAGAAAATGCAGGAATTGAGAGGCCTTGTCTTCCAAGATATCCATGCAAAATAGTAGGTCATCCACGTCCCGGCGCAAGTCGAATACCAGGCCCTCCAGTAGTACGATGCCTGATTGAGATTCACATTATGGATCATCACTAGAGCCGTCTTGAGAGTGGGTTTGTTGATGCAAATTTTAGTTAGCTTCCGGACAATCAATCTAAAATCAAGCATCGAGAGGCAGGGCCTGAAGCGACTAGGAGGCCAGAGAGTTAGGAGGATCCCCTGGACCTGGCTATGAAGTAGAGGTTGAATTTCTGGAAGGTCCTGGGTTGTAATCTAGTGAGGCCCCTGAGCAATCCAGCCCCTCCAACCTGTTGGAAAAAGACAAGGAGAGGGGCGAGAGGTAGACTGGAGAATGATTCGACTGTGCCAAGGAGGAGGAAAAGGTGGTCGACAAGGAGGAGGAAAAGTGGGAGGGAGCGGGTAGGGCACAGAGGACCAAACGGGGTTGGATTGGTTGCCATGTCGAACCTTGTTTGGACTTCCCTTGTAACCTAGGCATATCTAAAACACCAGGAGAGTGAAAATGAACCAAGAAAAAAGAGAGGGACAACAGATTGGGGGAGGGTGACAACAGGCCAAGGAAAGGCTGGGTAGGAGGCTATGCTGTGAGAAAAAAAACCAGGAGGGAATGAGCCATCCAGAGACCCTGGTATAGTTCAAATAACCTGAGGAGATTGTGGGATTCATTAAGTGTCCACACGTGCAAAGTAAAGGTCGAATGAAGGTGTTGGTCCATCAGAGGGATGGCAAGGCAAAGCAGGGTGCACTGAGAGTAATGGCGCCCTGTCTTGAGTGAGATTAACTTAAAAACATGAGGGTGGCAGGAGGGAGAGGAACGCGGTCGTCACGTGGTTGGCACCACAAAGGCTCTCTCCTGGCTGCTCCACTTGACGCATGTTATCCACTATCACCCGGTCCGGGGGGTTGTCGATGGTTAGATATTTTTTATAGCATCTCTAAAAGATCGGGTGCATCTGGTGGGTGGGTGCCTGACAGAGAAGATTTGGTCCCTTTCCTTCTACCCCAATATTGGCTAGATCATCCACAATCTGATTGGATTTCCTTCTTATATGCAGGGATGATTTTAAGGATGGAAATTTATTTTAAAATGTAGAAACTTTGGCGAATATTACTAATTCTTCATATGTCAACTATAAATGTTTGGCGATATTTTTTAAAAAATATTAAAATTTCTAAGTATTTTATATAGTTTTTATAAATTTTTGGCGATTTTTAAGGTAAAATAATTTTATCCTATAGAATTTGGGCGAATCATTTTTAAAATAGCGAATCTCATTTTTGGAAAAACCATGGAAAATTAGCACATGAGCGAAATTTAGCCCCTAAAATCATCCCTTCTTATATGGGAGGGGATGAGAGCCTGGACAGGTCGAAGAAGAGATGCAATTGTCCTTAGACCATGAGAGAGGCTCCAACAAGGAGAGACTTGCTTTGGGTTTGCTCCATTCAATATTTTTTGGAAGAGGTTGAGGATGACTTGAGAATATCCTTCGACAATAAGTTTGTTGAAGTTGTGTTTTATGGCCAAATGGAGCCCTGTTGTTAGCCCCTAGAGTTTTGTTGCATTGTTAGTAGTATGTCCTAAATTTTTGGATGTGAGGAGGAGAATGATTCCCTGATGATTGTGGAACACCACACCAAACCTAGCTAGTCCTGGGTTTCCTTCGGAAGCTCCATCAAAATTGATCTTAATGAAGTCCAATGGAGGGGGGGACCAATGAGTAGGACTGTCCCCTCAAGGAGAAGGACGAGAAGGAGGGGGCAGACTTTGGTTGTTGTTGAGTTTCCAGTTATTCAAGATACCCTGTTCCTGGGTAGGGAAGATTAAGTCTACCTCATTCCATTGTTGCAAGATGACTATTTCTTTTATATTGTGACAGATCTAGGTCCAACCATGATGCCAATTAGTCAGGGTGTTTCTGAAGATTCTTCTATTTCTTTCCTTCCAGAGTTGCCAAAGGATAAAGCCAGGGAGAAATTGCCAGATGAAATTTAGGACCAGTGACTGAAAATCCTTGTCTCTCCAAGCTTCAATGGTGTTGTTAATGTTGTCCCTTTGGAAATCTAAGGTGCGCATTATGGTTTCATAATGGTCCCAGACTTTGGCACTGTAGGGGAAAGTGTTAATAAGGTTATTCATGGTTTCTGCCTCTTCCAGGCAGAGATGACAAATGGAAGGTCATGTAAATCCCCTTTTGGTTAGATTATCCCAGGTGAGAATGTTTCCATGTGCCACCGACCAGAGGAAAATGATAGTTTTTGGCCAGTGTTTGAGGGACCATATTTTGCGCCAAACTTCCCTTGGTGGAGGGTGATTGAGATTGGCCTTTAAGCCATAGGCCTCTTGGATGTTAAAAGTACCTCTTGGAGAGCTTCCCCATCAAAGGATGTCCTCTCCTTGCAGTATAGGAATTTTGCGTTCATTGATCATGTTGTAACAAGGTTGAAGGTCCACTTGTGCCTCGATGTGTAAGTCATCTTTATTGGATTTTCAGCATCTCCAAGTGGCATTCGGGGGGTTGACCTTCCAGTAATCTGCCACTCTTTTTCATTCATGCTTGATTTGTTGGACGGCATAAGGTAATGACCAATTCCTCCTATGCTAAAATCGGAAGTTGTTTCCAGGAATCGTTCCAGAAGAGGGCAGTCTAACCGTTGCAGATTTCCCAAAAGGTGTGGTTGACTATCAGGTGGCGATTTTTCCTAATTTTTGTCCAAATAAAAGAGCCTGGGGTGTCTTCATTCCAACGAATGAGGCTTATTTCTGTTGCGTTGGGAGTATGCTTTCGTCACCAAATCCTAGACCAAAGATCCTAAGGTCTCCTCAGCCATCTCCACCAGATCTTGGCATTGAGTATTTTATTCAGAATAGAGGGATCTCTGATTCCTAGACCCCCTTGAATCTTAGGTCGAAAAATATTTTCCCAACTGATCAAAGAAAATTTCTTCTCTGCTTTAATCCCCTGCTAGAGAAATTTTCTTTGCAAGGCTTTGATGGCATTGAGGATGAAGGTTGGGGCCGCGAGAGCCAAGAAAGTATAGACAGGTAGAGCTTGTAGGAATGGTTTGAGGAGAATGAGGTGACTTGGTAAGTTGAGAGCTTGATAGGTTCAGGAGGAGAGTCTTTTCGAAAAGGAGGCCTTCCCAAGAGCTGTTTCTGAGGGCTTTATCAAGGAGGGGGATGCCAAGGTACTTGGATGGAAGGGAGATTCAAGTGAAACCCAAGATGTCTGAGATGTGGAGATGAATCAACAAAGGAGTGTTGAAAAAGAAAATCCAAGACTTGTCCTTGTTTATGTCCATCCCCAAGGCTTCACAAAAGGTATTGATGAATGAGAGTAAAGTGAGGTCATCTTGGACTGTAGGGGAGCCCATCATCATAGTGTCATCCACAAATTGTATGTGTGAAATCAGGGGGTTGATGTCATGCAAAGGAAACCTTTTTAGCATCATGTTTGTTACCACAGCCTGACTGGAGCGGTTGAGTCCTTATGCCAAGATGATTAATAGAAAAGGAGAAAGGGGGTCCCCCTACCTGATTCCTTTGGAGGGAGAGAAAGGGTGAGAAGGAACTCCTTTGATAAGGATTGAGAAGAAGGTCATGGAGGTAAGTTTCAGAATCTAGGCAACCTAGGAGGGGTCAAAACCAAAGGCAAGGATCATCGCTCACATATTTTCCCAACTTAACTTATCAAAATATTTGGATAGGTCCAGTTTTAGAAGCATACATAGAGTTCAGGTCTTCTGAAGAGAATGAATGACTTCATGGGCGAGGATGAAGCTGTCCAGGATCTGTCTACCCTCCACATACCTTGATTGTTCTGGTGAGATGATGAAGGGAAGGAGGGGCTTCAGTATCCTTTCTATCACCTTGGTTAGGAGCTTGTAGATGACGTTATAGAGGGTGATCAACCGAAACTACTTAGGATGGTTTACATGCTATTTTTTGGGGATTAGTGTAAGGAAAGTAGCATTGAGGGCCAGGAGGACTTGTCCGGAGAGTTTGGAGTCTTCAATGATCTCCCATACTTCCTCTCTGAGCATTGGCTAGCAATGATGGAAGAAATTGGACGTAAATCCATATGGTCCTCAGGATTTTCCCTTGGGGGTGTCCTGGAGAGCCTGATCTACTTCTTCGATTGTGATGGGTCGAAGTAAGGCCATGCTATTTTCCTCTAATATTAAGGAGGGTATGTGATGCATGATCTGTGTTATGGCTTGGGATCTATTTCTTTGGGGCTCTGACAAGAGGTTTTGATAAGAGGTTGCCAAAAGTTTGTTTGTTCCAAGTTTTAATTTTGTGTTTGAAGTTCTTGAGTTTATACTGAAACCTATACATCTTGGAGCCATTGGACACAATAGCCTCCTCCCACCAAACATGGGTGTTCTGCTGGAGGTCAGGGTGGTTAAGCCAGAACTACTCCAATATGAAGGGCTTGCGACCTGGAGTTGTCGGGATATCCATCCAGAGTTGGATGGGCCAATGATCAGAGCTATGGAAGTCAAGGATTATAGCTTATAAATATGTGTCCTCCAGCAAGAGCGAGTCCGAAAGGAGGAAGCGATCCAGTCTACAGGCTATTTGGTGAGATCTTGTTCTATGATTTGTCCAAGTGAAGGTTCCATTGGAGTTGTCTAGGTCTACGAGGCCAAGGTTGTCTATTTGGCACTGAAAGTCCCCCGAATCCGCTTCAAGTCGTCGTGCACCACCTCTTTTTTCATCAAGGTTGCAGGTCATGTTGAAATATCCTCCCAGGATCCATTTGTTCCCCGTTGTTAAAGTGGCTTGATGCTCCAGGCTGTGAAGGAAGGCATGTTTTTCCCTTGAGTTGGCTAGTCCATAGACATTGGTTAGATAACCTGGTTTGTTGGAGCCAATGATTTGGTAGGCTGTCGTGATAGACCATTTGGTTGTGAAGAAGTTGTCCATTATGACCGAGTTTAGGTTCTAGAGGAGAGCCAGCCCACCTGTTTCTCCCATGGCCATTGTGTATATTCCTTGCCCTTGTTTCCAGCAGCTGGGGAGGATCTTATCCATCTCTTCTATGGCACATTCTGTTTCTTGAAGTAGCATTATATATGTTTTTTCTATAATGAGCATATCTCGTAGTAGTCTCTATTTACTATGACCGTTGAGTCCCCTTATATTCTAGGAGATGATATTCATGAGGAGGAAGAGGGGGGGGAAGGGGAGGGAAACTATCAGATATTAGATGTATCTGACCTAAGTTGACCATGAAGTGTCATATCTCATGGATGAGCTTGCTGGTAGATTTCTTCCCTCATTTATTTTCATCCTTCTAAGGTTTACGTTGTTCTTTCAGCGTGTTTCCCTGGATTCCTAGGCTTGCACTAGATCTGGCAGTAGAGTTGGCTGAGGTGTTGAGGAAGATTTTGTGCACTTTTCTCATTTGATCTGGTGGGATGGTATAGAGTTTGTGATGCCTGTAAGTATGTTCCAGATGCTCTAGGTCGATTACTACTAGATCTTGCTCGTCTAGTTCCATTTCTATGTCTCTGTATTCTTCCTCTAAGGGATCTAGGGTTGCAGCAGTAGAGCTGGTTGTGGGGATGAGTGGGGTTTTCTCTTTAGTTTCCCGTGCCTTCCCTTTCACTGGATTAAGGGGTGTTTTCTCTAAGGGTAGGGCTTGTGAGGATTCCAAGCCTTCAAGTTGTTATGCAAGATCTCGTATTGGTTGCTCGTGGTCAGTACCTAGATGTTCTAGGTTATTGGTTGCTTTCCTCCTTGTTTGTGCTTTCCTGAAGCTGGTATGAATCCTTCTTTGTCTTTTTTTGCTTCTGCATTTCCCTCTTTTCTAGGCATGTTGAGGGGACATTCCATAAAGAGGTGCTCATGATCATGGCACTTTCGGCATTTGAACGAAATGTGTTCATAGTCAATGGTTTGCATCCAATCATCATCCTGGTATTCCATAATGATAGATCCTAGTAGCAGCTTTGCTATGTTCATATAGACACATATGTGTGCCTAGGAGGTATACCTTCGCTGCTTAGTGGCTTCTGAGGATTTGACATACACTCCTATTATATTTCATATGCCCTCCATGACCTCTTCCAACCATAAATCCTGCGGCAAGGAATATAGCCTTAACCAGACTGGGGCATGTGCAAAGTCCTCCAATTCAGGGCTAAATTTTTCTGTCCAAAATCTCAGAAAAAGACCCACTGAGTTAAATAAATAAGGGTCGTCATTGAAGATATGATTCATGTATTCTAGGTTATGCAGAATTATGGTAAAAAAAACCTTGGAGCCCAGCTGGAAATCAAAGTGACCTTTGGGCTTCCACCATTGATATATCCATTTCACCAGTTCCTTTTCTGAGGGCCAGAGCCCTAAAAATTTACCGATTAAAGTGTAGTCTCCCATGTATTTCTTATGTTCCTCAATCCAAGGTGTACTTACAATGTATTTTGGATCTTGCAGTGCTTGAGGGATACATTTCCCTGGTACGCAAGGTCGAGCCATACTTGCCGCTGGTGTAACTTTCCCGGAATCGATATCCATCTCTCGATCTTTGAATTTCCTCTCAGAGATGAGTTATGATAGAAGATCTTGGGGAGGTTCGAAGGCTGGGTGCTTGGAGCCACCTTTGTTTTTTCCTTGAACAATTGCATCATTGTAAGAAGGGCCTCTCGACCCTTCCTCACTCAGAATCATTGTGCCCCTGCAGGGCGGCGTGGTGCACCAGACCAGAAGTAACCCTAACCCTAGTTCCTATCAGTCTCGCTCAGTCACAACGACTTCCTTAAATGTGATATTGTTATTCTTTGATTAGTCAAGGTTTTTTTCTTTATTTAGTTGAGGAATATAGAGAGATTTTATGGGTTAGTTTAATTAGTTGTTACCAATACTATAAATTATTTAGCTAATTATATGTTGGTAGGTGTCCAATTTGAATCCTCCTTGGATTAGGTATACTAGTTTACATTCATGGGTTCAATAGGGATTCCACCCATTCTCTATCTCTTAGACGAAAATGAGATTGTTGATATCTTATCAGCCCCAATATTGGATTAGGTGCACTAGTTTACACTGACAGGTTCAATACTTGTTTTTTTTTTTTTTTTTTCCTCTTTTCTTTTAATGTCAGTAAAAAATAATAAAAATAGACATTTTAAACCAAAAAACTCAATATTGTTTTTGAAAAACAACATTTGTAAAAATATTGTGGGTTCTCATCAAGTTGGTAACTATGTTGCTACAAGTGGGATTTGAACCCAAGTAAGAAGGATAACAACTTATCCTCTCTACCACTCAAGCTAGGCCTAATTAACACATACACATACATTCATACTATTTCTCAGTTTCTAGAGGTAAAGGGGATTTTTGAAGAAATTTATTTTTTTCATGTTTATAGAGAGTTCAATATGGTTGATGATAGCTTGTCTAAATAAGCTCTTATATTGTAGGAGGGTCTCCTTTCTGAGAAAAATTCTAGAGAGGATCTCAAGTATCAGTGTCTACTAGATCTATCGTCTAATGCAAGGGACTTTTAATTTTTTCTTGTTTACTATTATGAGTTTTATTATTATGATTTCCAAGATGGAGCTTGAGGGTTGAAAGTAGGATGACATTTTCCTTATTGAAGGTTTTCTTTTATGATCTTAGGAACATTGTAATATGTCTAGTGATAGGATAGATGCTAGATCAATAGCATGACAGTTTTAGCATTGTTATTTTTTTAGCTTGAAAAGACAATTTGATATATATTTTGATTTCATACTTGAAATATTGAATATAAAAAAAAACAAATCATGGAAAAAATATTATACATACTATTTCTCGATGAAATTTAATTCTCCTAAACATTACTAATAAATTACATTAAATTATGTTATTTGAGAATTGATAAACTAATTGACTCCTAGTTGTTTAGGATAAGCATTTCTTCTAGTGCTTGCATGCACTATCCAGTTATGATTTGTGTCTTTTGTTATAGTGGTTTGATGGAGCAATTGCAATGCTTTTATACCTCTCCATACTTCCTCATCCAAGTTATTTAAGTCCTCGAGTGCAATTTCCAAGTTTTTGAAGAACTCAAAAGGGATTCATATAATGGAGATCACTTTAGGCAACCTAAAGAAGAAACTTGGTTTTTTTCCAATTAATCTCTTGCTGGGAAATTCATGAAAGAATCACCAAACTATAAAACACTTAAACACTAAATATGTAATAATTGGGTCCCTCATATGAAAGGAAGACTCCAATTTCACTTTTGTGGTAAGGGTTTCTATGCCTTTCTTTTTTAGTTTAAAGAAGAAAAATAAGTTATTTTCAAGTACAATGATGGTTCTCAAAGTCCTACAATTTGTATCTTAATAGATGGCATCTTGAATTTTATCCCTCTGAAAAGGTAACTTCGTCTATGTTACTTTAGGTCCAATTGGCCCATATCCCCCTCATTCTCTAATACGTAAAGACCCTTGAAGAAAATGTAGAATAAATTAGGAAAAACCATAAACAAGGCTAGCCTAAAATATCATGGCATGTTCTCATGTCTTTAAATCTATATAGAAGTAGATCTCATTGTTGGCCTCCCAAAGAAAATAAATATATGGATCCATGTGCAAGGGATGGATTATGAACAGTTTCAATTAAATGAAATGGTTGTTATGAGTATGGTCATTTTGTTAAAGACCATTCAAAAAGGATTCCTTCCCTTTCAAAGGAAAAGGAGGAAGGATTTCAAAATTTCTCCAAAGTTAAATTGAGAAATCCCTTGCAATTAAACTTGCATTCAATAAAACACAAAAGTTATGAGTGAAGTAAGAAAAATAGTTTCAAAATTATGTAGTTGGAACAAGAACCTCAAGAAAAGGAGGTTGAAATCCATTCTTCATCCACAATAAAAGTTCATGATGAAAGAAAGTAAAACAATGATTCAATACTTAAAGAGGAACTCCAATAGAATGTGGAAGCCAACATAGATCATTGGGCTATGCTCTTTGGAAATATTTTGAGGGAAGCCCATGCGGTAGTATTTCTCTCTATGCATGAATGGAAAAAAATATTTAAATCCAAACTCTCACAAAAATTAAGAAGTCAAGGATTCACAATCAACACTATACAAAACAACGATGTGTGGCAGTGTAGTCCCTACCAACCAGGTTACAAAGTAAATTATGGAAAATGGGGTTGAATTGTAAATGATGGAAGTGTTCGGTGCAAAATTTATATCAAGGAAATGCGTATATCACGAAAATGTTGTGTGCAACATGTATATCACAGAACATTGTGCATAAAATTTTGTTATGGCTAAGGCATGATCCCGCAGAGCAAGGTAAATTGTGGAAAATGGGGTCGAATTGTAAATGACGAAAGTCTTCGGTGCAAAATGTATATCACGGAAATGTTGTGTGCAACATGTATATGACGGAACATGGTGAATAAAATTTCCTTAGCAGTAAGGCGCGATCTCGCGGAGATATAGGATGCAAAATGTATATCACAGAAATGTTGTATGCAACATGTATACCACGGAACATGGGGCATAAAATTTCATTAGCGCTAAGGCGCGACCCCGCGGAGAGATAGGAAGCTGAAGCGAAGATGTGGCAAGCATCATGAAGCATAGGTGGTATCCATGCAGTAAATGACGTTTGGCATGTAGAGCACCATTTATTTTTTGAAAGTATATAACAAAATACAATTTGTTCATAGTGGAAGAAAAAAATTGAAAATTTATCCATGTAGTAAATGACGCTTGGCATGTAGAGCACCATTTATTTTTTGAAAGTATATAACAAAATACAAATTTGTTCATAGTGGAAGAAAAATTTTGGAAATTTAAATGCATTTGGCATATAGACTGGTGAAAGATAAAAATTTGTGAGGACATAAATTTAAAAGGAGATAAGAAAACAATTTTATTTGAAATATGTCAAAAAATAAAAGTTTGTGACATACTATTGGAAATTTTGAAATATATAAAAAAATAAAAGCTTGTTAGATATTAATGGAAATTTCAATGAGTTTTTCATGTAGACTGGGATTGGGGCTCCCGCGGAGCATTATAGAAATATGTACAAGAAACATGATTGTAGAAAGAAGACCTACAAAAAATGAAATTGAAAGGTATAAGTGTTTGCTTACACATTTCTATTTTAAAAAGTGGAATAACTGAGTTGATAAACAAAGTAGGATGCGATTAGTAGACTTACAGTGATGGTACATATGAGTCGTTTGGCTATTTGTTTGTGGCTATTGTTTCATTGATTTCTTCGACGACTGTTGGAATCCTGGCAACTGTCTGTTGCCTTTCATCGGCGGCCTGCTTCAATTCCCTTCCCAGCCATTCTTCAATGTAGCTTCTCATTGGGGCGACGTTGATCTCATTCTGGATTTTTATGTTGAAACGATTGTTTTCTAATTCCCGAAATTCGATCGAAATATTAGACAGAGCCTGGTGAATTTCCTCATGGAAGTGACCTTGATCATATTCAAGGATGCTGTAAAAATTTTCTAGAGACAAAGCCTTAAACATATGTACTTGTTTATCGAACTCTTGCCTAGTTAAGGGCAAGGAGTTTGCAATTAAGTCAGGGTCTTGGAAGTCGTTGGTCTTTCCAGCTAAGTTTATTCTTGACAGCCTTGTGAATAATTTATCTTTCTTTGATATGGATTGTTCACATAACTGAACAATGAGATGCAGGTTCTTCACTTTTTCTTTCCAGCATGCATTTAATTGACCGATCCAATTTTTGGATGGAAGATCTTATTGTCTTGTTTTTGTTTCTTTCATATTGTTGACAATGGTTCCAAAAGGAAGGACTATGTTTAAATAGAAATTTTATTCATCTTTTAACTTCGCCTGCAAATGTTTGAGCAAACTATGTGCTCTGGTTCCAAGGGCAGTGATGGTTTGTGATGTTTTCCACACCTGAGTAACCAGATCAATTCTTTTTCTTGATATTATTCTCGACATATCCTCTACAGGATGTGAGGAGGCTGAAGGATCCTTTTAAGTTGGCCACAAGGGTGGCAGGCATGTCTATTGCCAAAGGATTGACAAGTAATGGCATATGAATCAAAGCCTCTTCCAATTCCTTGATCCGGTCGTTCAGTATGTTATTCTCGGCCTCGATGCCTCCAATGGAATCATGAAGTGCATATCCGCTCACCTTGTCAAGTTGACAGATTTGGGACAGTTGCATGTTGGCAAGGCCAACCTATGAACGAGATTTTTCTTTCTTATTTTTTACAGTTTTTTTCTCAATTATCAATTTTTTGGACTGGTTGTCAAAAACAACACTCTGGAACACAAAGGATTCATCTTGGTCAAAATTTTCGGTATCGAATATGTCCATTGGACGGTTATGATGGATGGCGTCTCTGGGATGATCAAGGTAGAGGAGCATGCTATCCAGATCAGTGCCAAGTTCCATGTTCTCACTCTGAATTTTCAGCTCTTCTACCTATCCCACATTTTTTTTCTCCTCTTGTCTAGTGGAAGCTTGTGAGAAATATCAATTTTAGAGAGAGGAGGGTCATTATATCCTCCTCCATTTGAAGAACTATGAGTTGCTTTGTTGTTGTGGTGGGCCATTGGAGTGATGCTCCGAGATGTCATACTTTTTGGAGTGTTATTTGTTGATTGAACACTGTTGTCATCGGGGCCTTTCCCTTGTAGGTTGTACAACTTAGTGCAGCTTTGCACTATTTCTAGGTCATCGACATTAGAAGTAGGAGCGTTGCTGCCAGTGTCTCTGTTTTCAGGCAGGTGTTTTTTGAAAAAACAATCGTTGAGGTCAAGTGTTTGTAAATGTTGTCGAAAAATATTATCGGGGTCGAACCCTCTTATGATTTCAACATATCTCAGGTTGAATTTTCTAGAATGTGCTGTGAATTCATCAATTTTGTTGACATTTTTCAACATGAACTCCCCTACTTTCCAAGGAAGAGGAATGACCTATTTTTTTTCTTCTTTTGCAATAGATGCAACCAATAGTTGTATTGTCATGCTACTTCTGCAACAAACATTATGTCTGTAATGTGACATGGAAGGAGAGTAGGTTTTTCCGTGGAGCCAAAAATTCTTATCATAGTGTAATTATCCAAATGTTCAAGTGTCCCCTTCCTGTCCAAAAAACTATTTTCCTATTCAGATATGCGGGGATTATCTTTTCCTAACAATAAAACTTTGAAAACAGACACGAAGCCATTAAAAGCCCCATAAAAATAGTGGGAAGCCTTGTGCTTCCACAAGACCTGGTACCAGAACGTTACTGGGTCGAATTCCCAGTTGGCATTCTTGGACAGAGACAGTTGTGGAAATTGACAGCAATGCGCTATCGCAAAAACCAAGTAGGACGACATATAAAATTTATTTTCCCTTTTGAAGCTTGACAAATGGGAATGGATTTTATAGAAAATTAACTTGCCCCAATAAAAAATGGCTTGTTCATTGACTGTGAAATACAAAATATAAACAGCCATCCGGGAAACAGTTGATTTGGACTCCTATCCCCTTATTCTTGTAAACAACCAGGCAATTTCGCGGAATGGATTTCTAAATGAACTAACCTGCAAGATTGTGATATATTCAGGAACTAGAATCGGGCCTTCCAATAAATGGGGCAAGAGGTCCAACCCGTTATTATTCTTTCCTAGGAACTGTTTGCAATCTTCTCCTCTGAATGTCAATGTTGGCTCCGACAATATTAACATCTAGCGGAAGACCCGAGGTGAAAAAGAAACAAAAGAGCGGTCCCATAGTGGAATAATTCTTTTGTCTAAAATAAATTTATCAGTGCACCAAGAGACCAGGTCCTTACAGTTAAAAACCTCAGGGACACAGCCTGCATGAGCAATCCTAGAGGTCCAAATTACTTGGTTCTCTATGGCAGAGGTTGAGTAATAAGAATATGCCCTGGACCACTGGAAGTTCTGGTCCTCGCACCTGAATATCTTCACTGTATCTCTCCATATACCTGTTGTCGAGTTGATTCCATGGGTTTATAAGAATGTTGGTTTGCTCTAGATGATGGTTGAAATGAAAACTTAGAGCCAATCATGTAACTCTCTGCTAAATCTTGGCTAAATTCTTATGAATGGGAAAGCTCCTAGAGCCTTTCGTTGATTAATGACAATTCGTATGGGTGGTGCATGATGAATTGTTAGCAGTAAAGATTACTTATTGCATATTTATAAATGCGAAGGTGGTAGGTACAGTGAAGAGCAATTAAGGATTGGAGGTTTTGTGAATGTGCCAAGCCGACAACGTGCAAACGACATTTCATGATTTTGAAATCAACACTCGGAAGGGATAATATAACCCCCCGAAAATCTTGGTTTAATGCGCATTAATAGGATATATCCTCAAGCCTTTCTCCCATCAGTGACAATCTATACGGTTCCTGCATGATGAGCTGTTAGAATTAAATGTTAGTAATTGCATATTTAGAAACAAGATATGTACTTGTCTATAATTAAAAATATTTGTTTATGTATATATATATATATATAAACAAATATTTTTAATTATAGACAAGTACGAAGGTCATGAAGACGAGGGAGAGAAATGAACGAATGGAAAGGTCTAAAAAGTGGTCGGACGGTATTCAAAAAAGGGTTATAGAGATACTCAGGAGAGGCGACTGTTCCACAGTCAAATTTTATGTATCAAAATTTTTGACTACAAAACGTGGAAAACAGAAGAGAGCATGATGGGGTAGGTCAGTGGCCGGTTTGTAGATTTTTGAAATTCTGAGGAAGTGGCTAAGTATGGAATAGGGAAATAGTCGGGCAGAATCTTTCTCAGAAGCAAGGATTGAATTTTCTGTGAATGGACCAACTCGACGATGGGCAAATGACATTCCATGATGTTTGAAATTAACACTTGTTAATTGCATGCCTAGAAATAAGATATTATATATAATTTCTATTTGCTAATTGGAAAAGGGCGCGGGCACAGGAAACAACGATTGGGAACTAAATATTTCTTGAACTTTCCAAACCGACGATCCATGAAATAAATTCAAAGAAATGGAGAAGTATGGAAAAAGGATAGACAGGATTCAAAATGGGGTGACAATAGTTCCACAGAAGACGTGAGGACTCGATGGCTAAATTGTATTTCTTGAACATTTTCAGTGAAAAATGTATAGCATGAAAGAGGGCATGATAGGTAGACCTTAATATGGAAGAGGGTATGATCTGTGTTCAGTTGTAAATTTGTATATCGTGGAAGTGACAGTATTGTTCGCAGGTCATGGAACAATAGAAGTCCAATCTAGAGCCCGCCTACTAGGAATCCGTGGTCGGAGAAGTGTCTGGGTATGGAATGGGGAAGAGGTCAGTCGATGTCATGATATAAGAGCACGAGCTCAAGAATGAACCCGCAACTCCACCCACGTGCACAACCAAGCATTTTTGAAAAATGAAAAAGTGAATAGAAAGATAAAGTTCAGGGAAAAGAGAAAAAAATATTTGGCTAAGTATAGAAGACAAAACATAAGGGCCAATCTATTCACATATGTAACAAATATCCCATTTTCCTGCTAATGTCACAACTACATATTGAAAAAATTGTGACGAATACTTGCGACAAAAGTACTCTTTCGTCGCAAAATTCAGGAGAAAAAAGTTCAATTTTTCAATTTTGATCTAAATCCACCCCGTATTCGTTGCTCTATCGATGAAAGAAAACTTTTGTTTGTTTTGCGATGATAATAAATATGGTGGACTATTGTCTCAATTTCGACAAACTTGGTTTTCATCGCAAGAGCAACGCTCACTATTGATCGTTACACTTTTTTATACTATCCATATTGACCATTATACATTTTAACAAAGTCTAGATTGATATAGTCAAAGTTCATTGCAAGAGAAATTAATTGATCATTATAACCGTTCCCGTCTTCGACAGAGTGAGCTAAATATAACAAATAAATAGGTAAAAAAAAAAATATTTAGGTCACGGTCGTCGCAATTGCGACGACAGTGACCTGAATTGACCTATAAATATTTGGCGATTTAAAGATGTTGCGACAATATTGCTATAACAACGATAGTTCCGAAAGGGTATTTTTGTGCGGAAGTTGTGCGGAAGAATGTCGCAGAATATACTTAGAGGTGGGGAAAAAAGTAAAGTAGCTGAAAAGGGTGATGGTAGATGTTATGTCCCTTGCAAAAAATGTTGCCTCGTACCTCCCGTAAGAATTTTAATAGAAATTGCTACAAAAGATTGTAGGAAATATGGGCACATTGATGGCGGATCGAATGAATATCGTCCCATGGTAATTAGCTATACATTCATTATATTTTTTTATTTTGTCAATTTTATATAAAATTATATATATGTATATATATTGTTTGAATGTTTGTTATAGTATACACTAATTTTTCATGATTGTTTGTAATTATAAAGTTAGAGTTTACCTTTAACTTTCCATAGAATATTGCACCAAGTATTAGTAGAAATGGTGGTGTACAAGCTGAGGAACATCATGAGCAAGAAAATGGGGATCTCATGGAAGAAGATGATGGGACAGATCAAGTTAATGATCCCATGGAAGAAGATGATGGGACAAATCAAATGATCCAAGATTTGTTTCGCAGCCGGATGAGGATGGGGACAATGTTGGTATTTATGATGAACCTCTATAATAAAAGGCAAATAAACGGCTTTATGAAGGATCAAGAGAAAATCCTCTCTCAGCTAAATTGCTTCTAGTGAACTTAAAGGTTATGAATAATTTTTCGAACACTTGTATGACACGGATCCTAAGGTATGTAATATATTTCATCTCATATTATACATAAATGTTGATTTTTTTCTATTTGTTTTTAGTGTTAATTAATGTGTAAAATAAGAATGCAATTTTTACGATTAATATTCTTACATTAACTAGTTATTTCTTATGTTGTATATTGTTAGGTGAATTTTTGTTACCATCATCAAATATTTCACCTCGCACATATCGAGGTTTAGATGCCATTATGAAAGACATTGGAATGGACTATCAAACTATAGATGCATGTCCTAATGAACATATTATATATTATGGACAACATGCTTTGAAAACAGAATGTCCACAATGTCTTATCAGTAGATATTCAACCGATCAAGTAACAAAAAGGGTGCCTCGAAAGGTTCTTCGTCATATTCCCATAATTCCACGTTTGCAGCAATTGTTCGGGTGTGAAAGCATAGCACAATTTATGGATTATGATGCACATAACATAAGTGGATATGGTTTTCTTCGAATGCTTGTCGATGGTTCTGCAATTAGGTAAATTGAGGAAAAATGGGCAAATTTCAAAGATGAACCTCGTAATGTTAGGCTTTCATTTGCAGTTGATGGTGTTAATCCATTCGGAGAGCTTAGGTCTATTTACTCATTGTGGCCTATTTTTGTTATCAATAATAACATTCCTCCTTGGATGTCAATAAAGAGGGAGCACATAATGTTGACAATGATTGTTCCAGGTATTTGTTTACATTAATTTTTTGAATGTAACATTTTCATTTGTTTCAATTTTTGCATAATATCTTTTGTTTATTTATTTACTTATATATATTACATGATATCATTCCTATAGTAATTATGTGTAATTTCAAACAATTAGGTAAGTACCAGGTTAAATATATGAATGCATATATCAAGCCTCTTAACGATGAGCTACTAAAGTTATGGGTTGGCATCATAATGTATGACATATGTAAACCAATCAAGGAGAAGAAATTTAAATTGCATGGAATACTTTTATGGATAATTCATGATGCCCCTAGACCAACACATTTTTGTGGTATGTAGCATTCTAATATTTCTCTTTAATACTATATAATTTTTTAAGGTTATCATGGTGAATGTTTAATTTTTAAATAATCTCATCATATAATTGACATTAATCCATTTGTTGCAGGTGTTCAAACAAAAGGTAAATTTGCAGTCCAGTTTGTGGCCCTAATATGAAGTATCGTCATTCAAAATTTTTAGGAAAGATGGTGTTTGATGAGTATAGGCACCTTCTTCCTAAGAACCATAGGTATCGTACTACTGAAAAACATCTTTTCAATGGGAAAGAAGAGACTGGTTTAAAACCATGAAGAATGGTACCTCACCTATGGAGGTTGGAATATAATAGAAATCATCAAGGTACTCAATTTCATAATGTATCGTAGATCATGTAATGTTTTGAATGTTTATTTTAATCATTGAATTTATTTTACCGTATTTGATAATTAATTTTGTGATTTCTTGTATGCTTCATGATGGTCGTAATCATCATGAAGGTATTAATAATGGGCTTCCACGAGGAATGAAATGTTATCTCGCTCAATTCATGAGGTTTCCCTACTACGAGGAGATAAAAATAGCTCATTTGTTTGATACAATTCATATCGGGAAGAATGTGACTGAAACGCTATGGCGAATCATAGATTGTAGGAGGGACAAAGAAAAAATTGTCAAAATTTGTACTGACATTCAGGAAGCCAATCATGTAATGCAAAGTGTGATGTGATATTCAAATAGATCAGATGGAGTACTAGACCAAAATAACCTTCCATGGTTATTAACAGAGCAACAAAGCAATGATGTAAAATAGGTCATTCAAAGAATTAAATTTCCCATGGGTTTTGCTTCAAACATAAATAATATCTTAATGAAGAAAGGTGAATTTGGTGGGGTAAAAACACATGATTGGCATACATTCACTAAGGTAATAATTTTAGTATACATATTTATATATATTGGCCTTATACATATTTTATTTTTTTTATTT
>ML780753.1:196927-241453 GCA_009831015.1 Picea engelmannii
TGTTTTTAAGAGCTGTTGTTTACTCAAAGGTAACGGAAGTGAAACTTATGTTGTATGACTCTGACCCAATAATGCAAGGACGTGAATGAAATGTATCACTTTTCGTTCGATGAATCCTATGTATGGGAGAGAGAGAAAATTTTCCAAATCAACCCAGAACTACAATGCACAATTTCCTTTCAAATGTCAATGCAAACAATCACTTATTAAATGACTATTCTCTATGTGTCTCTTTTTCAATACTTCAACAATCTCAAAAAATTTTGATTTTCAATGTTTTGTAAATGACAAAAATAATTTGATGAAAGAAAAAAATTTGTGTTCACTTTTCAAAAAGAACCCTCACTATACCAATGAGAGAGCAGAAAATCAAATCATAAAGAATCAAGCAATAACAACCCAATCAATTCTTTCAATGAAAACAAAAATAAAGAGCAAACCAAATAGTCTTCTCAATGCAAACGAAAACGTTCTTTCAAACCAATAAGCAAATGAGAAAAACCAAGTACTCAACTTTCAACCAATCACTGGTTCTCAACTAATCAAACAAACTCAGAATCCGAAGTCAGAGAGAATGGTTTTTCCAAGAAGAGTCAAGAAATGAAAGTCAAGACACAAAGGACAAGAAAAACCTTGAAATCCTACAACTGTTCACGCATGCAAACTAAATCAAGAAATATATCAATCAGAGGTCCAAGAAACCCATAAGAGGTATTCTAACTGAACTGGGCAGTCAAAAAGACCAAAACTCAAATTAAAAATTTTGAAAAAGACTGTTCGCAGGCAAGCAATATGACACAGTGCGAGAATCATTGATTCTCGCAGGAAACCTTTGAGCAAGGTGCGAGAACCTCGCACTGAACCCTATGAGCAGGGTGCGAACCTGACCAATTCTCGCAAGCTGCAATGAAGTGCAGTGTGATAATTCCTGAAGATATCCAAAAATTTGAAAAATGAAGTAAAATTCTCAAAAGCTTCTGGACTCAGAAGATCTATCAAGATATCCTGAAGACTCAGAGACTGATAGGACAGGAGAAAAATGAAACCAGAGCAAATGGCCATAGAAAAACTCAAAAAGCCAAAAATAAAATGGGATTGTTCCCCAGTGGAGTCGCCAATTTTGTTATTGGATAAATCCGTAAGTGTGGACACAAACCGATCTCCCTAGATCCACCTGGATCTAGAACAAAGCAAGACAGAATAATACTCTTTCCCTAGATTTCGACTATTGAATGTACCAGAAGGCAAGAACAAAGGACATACCTTATGATCGCTTCCTATGGTATTTGTTTCTCCTGCTTCACTCCAATGCTCTTGTGCAGTCAAGACCAAGACAACACAAACCAACCAAAGTGAAGAAAGCACAATCTATTCAACAGTCAATCTATGTATATGATCAAGGAGTTATACAATAAAGTGGAATTAGATTTATGGGAAAGGGACATATTACTGTATCATATTGATGGAAAGTAAAGATTACAACCTGAGCCTTGATGTTGCAAACTTCCTTTCAATGGCTCTTGACTCTGACACACACACTTACTCACTTGTATGAAGAAGATCAACCACCTTTGATAAATTTGCTGGAGTTCTTAGCTGTTGTAGCATCAGTCCTTCACACAATCCTTTTCACTAATTCTCCAATGAATTTCTTGCTTATTTTCTTTCTAACCTTTTCCATGAGAATCCCCTCAATATATAGGAGAGAATGAATTAGTTACTTGGATAAGAATGATCCCAAAATATCAGGAAATCCAGTACTTAGATAACCATTCGAATGCCATCTCATCCTTCTAGAAGATTCCCTTCTAGAAGCTTCGAGAATTCATCTTTTTCCCATCTTTAGAAAGTGTTCGCACCCTAGCAGTTATACACAGTGCGAACTTCTCACACTCTGGCTTAAGGCAGCCTGCGAGAATCATACATTCTCGTAGGCAACTATACTAGTAGCCTGCGAACCTTCTTCAAAAATGATATTTCTGGAAAGAGAAGAAAGTAACTTTTCTCAGGAGAAAGTTCTAATGAAGAGCCTGAGTGCGCCATAATCAATACATCATCATGACGACCAAAATCATGGGTAACACTAGACACCAACAACAGTGACCTATGAATGGAGCCAACATTGAAATGTTTTCAAACACTTTATGTATGCACTGAAATTTGTCATGGATAGACTATTCGCATGACTTAAAGATATGGGAGGGTTTCTGGACTCAAATTTGACTGAAAAACCAACTTTCTTCCATCATCAATTCATTATGTAAACCATAAACCCTAATTTTCTTTCAAAGTACACAATTTGGTTGACGCAAGTTTTACGTTTTTTTCAGTATTTCTTCATTTTCCTTTCAGGTTCTAAATTAATGTATATACAATGTATCTGTGTCATATTTGTGATGAAAAATCCCTCTTTTTCGTTGATTTCTTAATAAAAAAAATAAAAATACTAGAGGCGGGCAACAGTGACATGTGAATGGGGCCAATGTTGAAATCTTTTCAAACTGTATCCGTATGCAATGCAATTTGACATGGATAGACTATTCACATGCCTTAACAATATGGGAGGGTTTCTAGATTCACATTTCACTCACACACCCACTTTCTTCCATCATCATATCATCATGTAAACCATAAACCTTATTTTTCATATGTTCTAGTAGATATGTTAATGATTCCAAATTTCATATTTGTATTTGACTCAAGGTCCAGCTAGCTTGCAAAGTATCAAATTTTAATTTCAAGTTGATAAACCAAATATGAAATAAATTGAAGAATCATTTGATATCATCACAAGAGAGACAAATGTAAATAATATTGCGATGAATTAGCTATACTATTGACGAAAAAAGTTTGTCGATAGTATACCTAATTCATCGCAAGAATATTGTGTCTAATTTGAATGGTGTTACATGGTTTGCAAGGAGTGTAGGGCTTATATTATGGTGCAATGTACTGTAGTCTATAAGAGCAATATCTATGCCAAACCTCAAAATGGATAGTACCATATCTTGTTCATAAGACAAATATTCTATGTATGTTTCCTTTGTGGTGGCTCAAGCCCTCAGTACACATGATGTCTAAATGTAAGGTAGCTAGAGAGGTAGTGGGGGGGGGCAGAGGGCCCATAGTGATAATAGTGGAGGTCATTCAATGTAAGGTGAAATAAGTCCACTATATTATTAAATAAGGCCCACTATGGTAGTTAGATATAATAAATGGGTAATTAGATATAATAAATGTAAGAGGACTTCTTAGAAGGTTCTACTTCTAGAATATTCCTCCTCTAGAATGTTCTTAGGTGATGGTAGCACTATATAAAGGGGTTCAAGCAATGTAATGAGACATGAAGAGAAGTATTGTATTATTAGTTTTAGATCCATAGGAGGATGCCCCCTTGAAGAGGCAAGTGAACAAGAGAGGATCCCTTCCATAATAGGATCCATTGTATGGTGTTGACCTACCTCAAGGGTTTGGTAATAATAAAGTGTGGTTTCTTCTATCTTGCTCTGTGGATCTATTTTGTATTCAGTATTTGTGGTGATTATATTTGTAGATCTATTTAGGTGCTTAACAGGTGTTTTTCTGAGAGGAACTTAGATATACAACCTGTTTCTACAAATTCTGCACAAAAATATACCGAAAATTTATGGAATGTCGCGGCCCTCTTTTTTCTTCTCCGAAAAAAAATCTGCAAAAATAAAAAATATTTTCCCACAATGTTTTCCAAGGAAAGTTCTCTAATACCACTTGTTAAGCAACTGAATAGATCTACAAATATAATCACCACAAATATTGAATACACAATAGATCCACAGAGAAAGATAGAAGAAACCACACTTTATTATCACCAAACCCTTGAGGTAGGGCAACACCATACAATGGATCCTATTATGGAAGGGATCCTCTCCTGTTCACTTGTCTCTTAGAGGGGGAATCCTCCTATGGAGATACAACTGACAATACAATACTTCTCTTCATGTCGCATTAAATTGCTTGAACCCCTTTATATAGTGTTACCATCACCTAAGAACATTCTAGAGGAGGAAACTTCTAGAAGTAGACCCTTCTAAGAAGTCCTCTTACATTTATTATATCTAATTACCCATTTATTATATATAACTACCATAGTGGGCCTTATTTAATAATATAGTGGACCTATTCCACATTACATTGAATGACCTCCACTATTATCACTATGGGCCCTCTGCCGCCCCACCCCCCCCCCACTACCTCTCTAACTACCTTACAATGTCTGACAATGAAATGTAATAATTTGACTATTGAATGATAGTGTTATGTAACCCATGGATAAGGAAATAACTTAAGGTTCTTAGGCCCTATTTGAATCTTCTTAGAATTGATATTCGTTACATAGTCCTTGAAAAAAGACAAAAGACTTATGTAGTGGATATTAATTTGGTCTTTGTGTGGGTCATTTTATGCCATTAGTATGTTTTGTACAAAAATAATGGATCTTGGGGACTACACCATGGTCAAGGAACACAGAACAAGGAACAAGGAACGAGGAACGAGGAAAGAGGAACACAGAACAAGGAACAAGGAACGAAAATTGTACTAGGACTAGACACCAGCAATAATGACCTGTGAATGGGGCCAACGTTGAAATGTTTTCAAACAGTTTATGTATGCACTAAAATTTTCCATGGATAGACTGTTCACATGCCTTAATGATATGGGAGGGTTTTTGGACTCAAATTTGGCTGACACACCCACTTGCTTCCATCATCAATTCATCATGTAAACCATAAACCCTAATTTTCTTTCAAAGTACACAATTTGGTCGACGCAAGTTTTACGTTTTCATCAATATCTCTTCATTTTTATTTCAGGTTCTACATTAATGTATATACAATGTATCTTTTTCATAGTTGTGATGAAAAATCCCTCTTTTTCGTTGATTGCTTAATCAACACCATAAAAATACTAAGGGCGGGCAACAATGACATGTGAATGGGGCCAACGCTAAAAATTTTTCAAACTATATTTGTATGCATTGTAATTTTACATGGATAGACTACTCTCATGCCTTAACGATATGGGAGTGTTACTAGACTCAAATTTCACTCACAGACCCACTTTATTCCATCATCATATCATCATGGAAACCATAAACCCTATTTTTCATATGTTCTAGTAGATATGTTAATGATTCCAAATTTCATATTTGTATTTAACTCAAGGTTTGGCTAGCTTGCAAAGTATCAAATTTTAATTTCAAGTTGATAAAACAAATATGAAATGAATCGAATAATCATTTGATATTTTTGCAAGAGAGACAAATGTAAATAATATTGCAACGAATTAGCTATACTATCAACGGAAAACGTTCGTCGATAGTATAGCTATTTCGTCACAAGAATATTGTGTATAATTTGAATGGTGTTACATGGTTTGCAAGGAGTGTAGGGATTATATTATGTTGCAATGTAGTGTAGTCTATAATAACAATCTCTATGCCAAACCTCAAAATGGATAGTACCATATCTTGTTCATAAGATAATTATTCTTTGTATGTTTCCTTTGTGGTGGCTCAAGCCCTCAGTACACATGATGCCTGACAATGAAATGTAACAATTTGACTATTGAATGATAGTGTTATGTCACCCATGGTTAAGGAAAGAATTAAGGTTATTATTTCCTATTTGAATCTTCTTATAATTGAGATTTGTTACATATTCCTTGAAAAAAGACAAAAGACTTATGCAGCAGATATTAATTTGGTCTTTGTGTGGGACATTTTATGACATTAGTATGTTTTGTACAAAAATAATGGATCTTGGGGAATAAACCATGGTAAAGGAATGAGGAATAAGGAACAATTAATGAGGAACGAGGAACACAAAACAAGAAACAAGGAACCAAAATTGTACTAGGACTAGACACTGATAACAGTGACCTGTGAATGGGGCCAACGTTGAAATTTTTTCAAACAGTTTCTGTATGCACTAAAATTTGTCATGGATAGACTATTCACATGCATTAAATATATGGGAGGGTTTATGGACTCAAATTTGACTGACACACCCACTTTATTCCATCATCAATTCATCATGTAAACCATAAACCCTAATTTTCTTTCAAAGTACACAATTTGGTTGACGCAAGTTTTAAGTTTTTGTCAGTATTTCTTCATTTTTCTTTCAGGTTCTACATTAATGTATATAAAATGTATATATTTCATATTTGTGATGAAAAATCCCTCTTTTTCGTTGATTTCTTAATCAATAGCATAAAAATACTAAAGGCGGGCAACAATGACATGTGAATGGGGCCAACGTTGAAATGTTTTCAAACTGTATCTGTATGCATTGCAATTTGACATGGATAGACTATTCGCATGACTTAACGATATGGGAGGGTTTATGGACTCAAATTTCACTCACACACCCACTTTATTCCATCATCATATCATCATGGAAACCATAAACCCTATTTTTCATTTGTTCTAGTAAATATGTTAATTATTCCAAATTTCATATTTGTATTTGACTCAAGATCCAGATAGCTTGCAAAGTATCAAATTTTAATTTAAAGTTGATAAACCAAATATTAAATGAATCTAAGCATCATTTGATATCGTCGCAAGAGAGACAAATGTAAATAATCTTGCGACGAATTAGCTATACTATCAACGAAAAAAGTTCGTTGATAGTATAGTTAATTCGTCACAAGAATATTGTGTTTAATTTAAATGGTGTTGCATGGTTTTCAAGGAGTGTAGGGATTATATTATGGTTCAATGTAGTGTATCCTATAAGAACAATCTCTATTCCAAATCTCAAAATTGATAGTACCATATCTTGTTCATAAGACAAATATTCTTTGTTTGTTTCCTTTGTGGTGTCTCAAGCCCTCAGTACACATGATGCCTAACAATGAAATGTAACAATTTGACTATTGAATGATAGTGTTATGTCACCCATGGTTAAGGAAAGAAATTAATGTTCTTAGTTCCTATTTGAATCTTCTTAGAATTGAGATTCGTTACATAGTCCTTGAAAAAAGACAAAAGACTTGTGTAGCAGATATTAATTTGGTCTTTGTGTGGGAAAGTTTATGCCATTAGTATGTTTTGTACAAAAATAATGGATCTTTGGGACTACACCATGGTCAATGATCGAGGAACTAGGAATACATAACAAGGAACAAGGAACGGAAATTGTACTAGGACTAGACACCGGCAATAGTGACCTGTGAATGGGGCCAACGTTGAAATTTTTTCAAACAGTTTCTGTATGCACTGAAATTTGTCATTGATAGACTATTCGCATTCCTTAACGATATGGGAGGGTTTATGGACTCAAATTTGACTAACACACCCACTTTCTTCCATCATCAATTCATCATGTAAACCATAAACCCTAATTTTCTTTCAAAGTACACAATTTGGTTGACGCAAGTTTTACGTTTTCGTCAGTCTTTATTAATTTTTCTTTCAAGTTCTACATTAATGTATATACAACATATATGTGTCATAGTTGTGATGAAAAATCCCTCTTTTTCATTGATTGCTTAATCAACAACATAAAAATACTAGAGGCGGGCAACAATGACATGTGAATGGGGGCAACGTTGAATTTTTTTCAAATTGTATCTATATGCATTGAAATTTGACCTAGATAGACTATTTGCATGCCTTAACGATATGGGAGGGTTTATGGACTCAAATTTCACTCACACACCCACTTTCGTCCATCATCATATCATTATGGAAACCATAAACCCTATTTTTTATATGTTCTAGTAGATATGTTAATGATTCCAAATTTCATATTTGTATTTGAATCAAGGTCCAGCTAGCTTGCAAAGTATCAAATTTTAATTTCAAGTTGATAAACCAAATATGAAATGAATCCAAGCATCATTTGATATCGCCGCAAGAGAGACGAATGTAAATAATATTTGTCAGTAGAGTTCATGTTCCTCCTACTTGGACTACATACAAACTTCAAATCCGCTTCAAACTCCTTGCCATATGTGCATTGGAAAATCAACAAGTATTTATATCCTAGAGTCTAATAAAGAGAGTCAATCCTAAAAAAAGTGTTTCTACAAAAGGAACTAGTCATAAAAATCCAAGGATAAATTCTCAAGATAATTCTCTAGCATAAGGGTACTAGAATGGTTGGTTTCCTTTCTCCAACATTTGAACCCAATTTATACTATCACAGGTTGGTTAAGTTTGTTGGAAATAACAATTAGGGTTGTACAGTTTCACGGATCTCGTAAACCTTGCTTAGGAGTGTATAATTAATGCTCATTTTTTACTTTTTACAATTTTTGGAAGACACCCTGCCTTTCTTAAAGGAAACACATGGGTACCAGTGTATTTCTCAAAGGAATAAAGTGGGCATGTTGGAACAGGGGCAGACCCAAGGTTCAACACTACAACAGTGCACCAAAAAAACCCTAACTACCGTCCCTTTCGGAAACACCTGCGAAGCAGATGAAGTCTCACTCGAGGTAAAGGCAGGGGTGGTTGCAGGACTCAAGTGTCTGCAACCTTAGCTGGGACACAAATCTATGATTATAATACTTAACAGATCACTTTAAGATCAAAAGTTCATCAATATTCAACCAATAACTACTACACAAATAGAACAGGGCATCGCATTATTCACTCAGATCTGATGTATTTAAGCACTTTATCATAAACAGGTGGGTTATATCTAGCAGATAAAACACTAAGCACCTTCACATAGATCAAATCTAAAATTATTACATGTCATTAGCATAAAGCATAAGAATATTTACCTATCTCTATCAAGGCACTTAGCAAGAGAAGATATAAATACATCAAGACAAGCACAAAGTAGTGTTGGCAAATATTTAACAGATAGTGAATGCTTGTCATTGATGGAAAGTACAACAATGAAGATGGCATGAGTACAGAAAGTATGTAATAGATGGGCATTATGAGAATACACTGCAGAGAAGATTCGAATAAGCTCAGAAGAGAAAGTGCAGAGGATTGTTGGCAAGAATAGTGATGGCAAAGATCAGCATGATCAGCAGCGTAGTGATAATGGGGGGGGAGCAACAACAGTGATCGTTGGATCAACAATTCAGAATTCTCGATGACTGTCAGATCTCAATGTAGACAAGAAGAGCACGCAGATATGGAGGATATATCTTGGGTGTTATATCTGAGTGTGAGGATCAACCATCATAGGATCCAGGAGAATCTGCATGATCTTTAAAAGTGAAAGGTGAAGCGAGTTCGTGAAATCTCTAAATCCTGATGCAGACACAATGAAGACTTGCGAAATCACAAAAAAATCCTGACCATCAATACACCAAAAGACGTGGACCGTTGATCTAAGCTCCATTTCAGAGTTTCGCCTATCACGACTTGGAGTGAAAAGAACCTCCATCGAAGGAATCGCGAGATACGAATTCATGATAAGATCTGGACCGTAGATTCATCGATATCATGGACTGTTGATCTAAGCTCTATTTCAGAGTTTCTCCTATCGCAACTTGGAGTGACAAGAACCTCCATCGAAGGAATCACGAGATGTGAATTCATGATGAGATCTGGACCATAGATTCATCAAGATCGTGGACCATTGATCCCACGCCATTTCAGAGTTTCATGAATCGCGACTTGGAGAGGAAAGAAACATAACCATCGAAATCACGATATGCGAAATTGCAATTTAATCACAGCCGTCAAATAAATATGTGATCTGGACCATTGATTCGACTCCTTTTCGGAGTTTCATGAATCCCGACTTAGAGAGGCAAGAAACATAACCACAAGAAGCCAAAATCGCGATATGTGAAATCGTGATATGATTTGAGCCATTGAATTAAGATCATATCTGGACCGTTGAATCATAGGACAAGTCGCTGACTTGGAGTCAACGAAGCATGGTGTGGAAAGTCGCGAGATGTGATATCGCGATAAGATATGGACCGTCGGATCTATGGAGATCCCAACCATCGATCATACTCGATGAAGTTTCTAAACTTGTGAAATATGAAGTGCCTTTTTGGCACAGCCTATGGTCATCGTCGATGGTCACGAGAAGGGAAGGAGTCAGTTCAGATAAGCTCCATTTCGTGGTTTCATGGATCGCGACTTAGAGAGTCAATATGCCTCATCTCCAAATTCACGAAATGCGAATTCGCGGAAATAACTTTATGCATAAGCGCTTGGTCATGGCCATGGTCATATAGAGGAAGGAGCTAGCATAGAAAATATATGTATCGGAGTTTCAGAGATCGCGACATGAAGTGTCGAGACACTTGGCCATAGGAATGCTGAAATGCCGAAACCCAATTTAAAGGCAAGATTAATAAATTTCATCCAATGGTGCAAATAAACATGAATATGATCAGAGGGCTATTGTTCTCTCTCATAGTTAATTCATTAGTTACAAATCAGTTAGCAAAACTGATTCATGATTCCTGATCGGTTGGCGTTTCAGTTGCTTAGACGGTTTTTATTTTTCCTCAGAAGATTCGAAGTGTAATTGTTGTTGTTGTGGTGCATAAAATAAAAATATACAGACTGTGCAATGTTGGTTGTTCTGGATGAAAAATTAACTAAAATGTAAGAAAGGGAAAATCATAGGATGCGCAGTGTGAGACTGAAAATATGCGCAGTGTGAAATTGAAAATATGCACAGTGTGAGATAAAAATCAGAGAAGAGTAACAGATGAGGAATAGAATTGAAGCAGAGCAGAATGGCAGAACAAGTTGAAGCATAGCAGAATTGCAGAACAGACAAAGGAAGAGAAGAATTGCAGAATAGTTAGAAGAAGACCAGATTTACAGAACAGAGAAGAAGTGGTAAGAATCGATTTATCTGTGTAGTTGGTTGTTTAATCATTCATTTATATTCCAGGGTGGTTGGGAGGTGCTAGGGAGGACTGTTGTCCTTAGAGGTTCAAGTGGGAGCTTGAACACAGGGAGTTGTAGCTTCCATCTAGTTGGAACCAGAGAAACCAGGGTGGCAGGGTGGTGCAAGGGAGAACAAGTGTTCACTGTTATACAAGTTGGAGCCTGTGTAACTGGAAGTTGGTTCTTCCATCCAGTTGGTGCTGGAACATTAAGGGAGTTGGTGCTTCCTTCTAGTGGGTGCTAGAGAAACCAGAGAGTTGGTGCTCTCAAACAAGTTGGATCTTGTAAAACAGAGGTAGTAGCCTCACATTGAGTTGGTGATCAATTAAAGATGATGTACAGAACTTAAAAGACTACCTATCATTTCGAAGAAGAAGAGGTTTTCTCCCTTTATGGGTTTCCTCGTGAAAATTTGTCTCTATATATATCTTATGTGTGACTAATGCTCATTATTTGTATCGTCTATATGTTGTATAATATCAATGGTCACTTGAAGAAAATTTAAGAATAGTTTAATAGATTTATTATTGTTTAAGCACAGTAACAACTGTTTCACCTCCCCTCTCAGTTGTCTTAGTAATTCCAACAAGAAGAGCAACACAGTGTTTACGTGGTTCACCCCCACCTTGGGGATACGTCCACCTACTCTTCTTATTTATTGTCTTCAGTCAATTGGTTACAATAATAGAGCCTCAAAAACCTACTTCTCCTAGGATAGGAGATATGCGCACCTCGCTATATCCTCCTTCCTTTCATTACAACACAAAGAATTTCACATTCTATTACAATACCTTTCACCTATCTCTGCAAGTCTCTCACAATATGCATAGAGAATCTACAAACCATACTTGCACTTAGCACTTATCTTATCAGTCTTAGATCACATATATCTCCTTTCTTATTCTTCTCTTACATAGCCTAGACATCTATTTATACATTACAAAATAGGCCTAAACATGGGTAAACCCATGGGCCGACATCCCATGCCCATTACATAGTCCCAAATCTCTTCGTCTTGTGCTCCTCCTTTGATAGGATGTCAAAGTCCCAAAAATAGGTCAAACTTGACCATATCCCTCAAAACTTGGTCAAGGGACAACAAGCCCCCAACACTCACCTGTGACTCATCCTGAGTCACTTTGATGTGGGAAGTTCTGCTTTGAATGCTTCGAGATTAGATCGAACTTCTTCTTGTTGTTGTTGTGCTACAATCTCTTGTTCAACAAACTCTTGAATGACTGCATCATTCACAGGTCCTTCTAGGCGTTGTTTTGTTGCAGTGCTAACCTTCTCCAGTTCTTCTCTCTGGATCTCAACCTCTAAGAACAATTGGTAAGCCTTGTCTTGTATAGGTCGGAGTCTCTGAGTTACTTCCATAACTTTTCTTTGGATAGTGTGGATCTATTGTTGGGTGGTTCGCTTCTCTTGATATCTCTTTATTCTCTCCACAGCTATCAGGGATTTCAGATGCACCCGTAGTGTTTCTACATGCTACTTCAGTTACTAGAGCTGTGAACCCAGTGCCTACAAATCTGGGTTCTCGATGAGATTCTCATATGTCTAGGCATTGAGATCAGTGAATTACTTACATTCTAAGTTAAGGGCCTTTATCCTTTCAACTGCACTCCTACTAGTTGCTTCTCTTTGGTCCTTTAAATCCTATGGGGTCTCGGGCACAGTGAGTAGTTCAAGGTCTATGATGTGTTGTTGCAGTTGTTGGATCACTTCTTCAAGTTGTGCTACTTGCTTTTTGACTTGATCCTCTACCTTTACTTCTATGAAAGTCATAGAGAGCAGTGCTATGTTGACTGCTTCCTTCACTTCGAGTTGCTCGGAGAGAAACTGTTCCTTGCCTTGTTGTAGTTGTGCCTTTTCTTCATCAAACTTCGCTTGGAGAGAACTCTTTTCTTGTTCGACAACTCGACACTTTTCTACAAGTACTCCCTATACTTTTACCAAAGCCTGGGTGGCTTGCGTTGTTTCCTCTTGCGCTCATTGAAGATGAGCTTCGATTGTATCAGATAATCAATGGAGTTGAGCTGGTTCATCTCCTAGTTCTGGTGTTCCCAATGACAAAGGCGCAGTGGAGACTGTGCAGATGGACTGTAGTGCCTAATACACTCCTTGTAGTTTGACCTAAATTCTATTGTACATATCCTCCTGCTTATCTTCTTGCTTCTCTGTTATCTCTAGTGAAGCATCATTTAGGGCTACTATGATGAAATTGAAATCATTAGAGGTGAGGACAGTCTGCATCTTATTTATAGGGGCTTTCAATTTCTTTTGGCAAGAAGGCTTTGTTGGGCCCCAACAACTCCCCTTATATTTTTACAAAATTTAAAGGGCCCATATTAAAATCTTGATAATTAAAATGAGCTACAGAATCAACCTTTTCAAATAGTTATATGCCTTGGCTTGCTTTGAGACAAACTTAAGACATTCACTATAGTATGAAACATTCATTACAAGAGTATATGTCAAAAGTTAAAAACGAGCATAAAAATCTCAATTTAAACAAAAACGTTAATTTTTATCAAATGTTTACTTTTGTTTAAATTATGATTATGTGTTTATTCTTTTGCTCATTAGCAAGTTTGACTATTTTGAATAATGTGTTCAATACTTCATCAAATAATATCTTGGTTGGTTTCTCATTTTCATGAAATCATTTGGTGATGTTAATTAATTAAATTATTTTTTCATTTTGAATCTCATTTCAAAATAATAATAATCAAAGAATTATCTATCATTTGTTTGATTTTGTAAAAAACTAAAATTAATATTTTTTCTTCATTAACTTAAATCTTCTAGATCATATTTGAAAACAAATTATAAACAATGTTTGTTTATAAGTTATAGGTAGTTTAAATTCATTTTCTATTTTTCTAGATTTTGTTTTATTCACAATTTTTAGGTTATTAATTTAGGTTTCTTTTTGTTTCATAGGTTTCTATTATCAAATATTTGATATGGATATGATCAAGGCTTGATTTTATTATCCAAATACATTCAATATTATTGATCCAAAAATAATTTTGGATTGCTACAAATAATTTTATGAGCAACAACAGATAAAATTTGGAAAGACGTCAAGATCAGAGAGGCGATTTTGCAGAACTGATTGCAACCAAACCGTGAGGAATTTGAAGAAACGGTTGAAAACCCAGAACCAAAATGGGCCCATTTACCTTCCTGATAGAGATTTTCCCAAAAAAATGCACGATTTGAGAGATATTTGGGTCTCTTTTAGAGACAAATTTCAGGTGGCGAAAATTAATATTGATGCCCAGACTATTCATTCATTTTATAAATATATGAGAAAGATCAGAGCCAAGGGGGATCAAAGAATTGGAGAGGAAGATTTTAATCCTTTCTCTTTTGTATATTATTTCTTTTGTAAAAGTTTTATTTATTTTCAAATGGAGTAATGGATGGATGGAATCTTTGGGAGAATGGACATATATTTTCAAAGAAAAATATGGAATTCCAGGTTGCTTAATGGCTTTTGTCCTGTAAGTAAAATGGTTTTATTTTCATTATAATATAGTCATATTCTTTGAATAATTGATTATGCATTGATTTAAATAGCTTTAGTCTTTTTTATCAATACATGGTTAATTATTATCATTTATGTATTAATTTTTTCAATCTTTAAAGTCTATTATCCAAACAATTTCTTCCAGGACTACAGAATAGAGAAGTGATTCCAAAAACTTAATAGAACGACATATATGCATTTTGGCTTTAGCCTTTTGTTTATAATGTTGTTATTTTTTTTTTCTTAATCCTGTTACATGTGCAGGTCTGATATATTTAGATTAAATGATCTGTGATGTGTAGGAGGTTTATATTATAAATACCATCTATCATTTGCTTCATCAAAATACAAATGTTGTGATTATATTTTCGATTTAAATAATGGGATTTATCTTTAATTTATAAATTGAATGATAAAATGCATAGATTGCTTCCATATTTATCTTGTTGTAATCATGTATAATTATGAGATCACATGTTTATGTTTGTGTTTCATTTTCTGTCATTAAAACCTAAGCTAGCAATACATGTTCTGAATTTATTTAGAACAGTAATAAGGTTCATTGCAGATTTCTCTTTTGGACATGGCAGTTGGATGTTCACCATTCATGCAGATGCTTGGATACAACTCACTAATTCACTAACAGAATAGATTCTTTGTATTTTTCTATCATTTACATATTATTGAAACTACAATGTATGGTTCAGCTTTGACTATCCAGATGTTCATGTTTTATTAAAAAAAAATTGTCAGATTCTTTAAATTTATAAAAGAAAAAACTTAAATATTTTTATGTGCTTTCTTTATCTGCTTCCTAGAAGCAATCATTTTTCACATCGATTTTCATAAGTTTCGATTAAAAATTGCATCTTGTAAATCATGTAAATAAATGAGACGTATATATCTTCTGCTTAAATACAACTACTATAGTTACAATTGAACATATGTACTTATATATAGTGTGTTTAGTAATTAGTTAGTTATTTCTCTCTTTTATTCATTTCTTTTAGGATTCTTAGATTGGCTAACGGAGCCATTAAACCCATCAGAACGAGTTACACCAAATGGCTTGGGTTATTTAGACAACCCCAAACCGGACTCGCTCTTCCAGTTGATGGACGATCAATTTCGCCCGTCAACAAATGGTGCTAGAAGGAAGGCGAGACTGACAAGATGGACTTATAGGAGTCTTTGTTTCGAATTTAATTAATTTCCCATGGCTCCCCAAATCACTATGTTGGAACATGCTTTCCACTTCTCATTGCCTGATATTCCCAACAAGACAGTCTCTCTCTTGTCCAAACTCACCTTTGATGGTGGGGGGAATGTATCTGCAAAAGACCATATTAACAAGTTTTGGTGTAAATGCATCAAGCATGATATTTCTAATTTAAAGGTTTTGTGCAAATTGTTTTCTTTTACTTTCAGAGGTCGGATTAAACATTGGTTTGAGTCTTTTCCAGCATATCACATTTTTTATTGGTTTCAATTTGTAGATGAATTTTTAGATGCTTTTGAAATCTATGATTACAATCAATTATGTGAAGAATTTCAGACTTTGCTAATCAATGGCGATTCATCCTCAAAAGGTTTTTCGACAAGAATCCATCATGTTCTTTGTAAATTTAATCTTGATGACATGTCATTTATATTAAATCTCCTCTATGATGCTTGCATCCAGTCATATTCAATCGCAAGTGATGACGCAGTTACAAATACTATCACTAAATTGCAAGAAGAATTGTGTTCACGGGATGAGAGGGATCCATCTGAAAATGTTCAACAAGCAAGGGAGGTAGAATCTATTGGAAATGTTCCTACTAACAATCAAATTGGTTTTTCCTCAGAATCATTGTATTTTCAGTCCTCAACCATCGTGGAAGAAGATTTGATGTTGGGTCAAGGTGAATTTCCTCGTTATCCTAACTCTTGCTCTAATCAGTATTTAAATTTGGTTATTGAAGAAAACTTAGGTGATGAAAATGATCTTAAGAATTCTAACATTCCAATGAAACTGATTAGAGATGTAGATCTGTAATTGGAAGAAGTAACCTTAAACCCTCATCTACAAATTGTAAATTATCAACATGAAAGATCAGATGTTTTCCATGAAAGTTTTGAATTGTCTATCATACAGGAGGCAAATTTAAATGATCATATTATGTTGAATAATTTATCACCAAAACAGAGTGAAAGTTTTAAGGAAAATGAAGAGGAATGTCTTGAGAATACCATTGTTAAATATCATAGCTCAAGATATTCTTTTCATGTGCTCATTTCTGATTCATTTTACTCTTTATATCCCAATCTCTTATTAGATTCTGGTGAATTTGATACTTTACCCACAGTATCTTACTCTTTGCCACTACAATTCAATCTTTTCGATATGCCAAATTTTGGTGAAACTAATTCCAAACATAACACTTATCAATTTGTATTTGATGCTCTTCACTTTCATCACTCGAATGGAAAAATGACATGTTGCAAGATGATTTTACAGGATTTATTTTTGAAAAAGACAATGCACTCATCCTTATGGAGATCGAATATTCTACATTGCATATTCGTTCTTTGATTAGTTTGAATTTTAATGTTTATGCTTCACATTTTGAAATGATCAATCTCATCAAAGGAAGTATTCAAACCAATAATCTAACTGATGTCATGAATCCTCTTATGATGTGTTCCCCACTGATATATTTATTTCATCAAAGTCATAGTTTTCATCCTAATTTTTATGACAGGATCTTAGAATGGCTTGAAGATTCGTATCTAAAAAATCTTCATAATAAAGATAAAGTTGTGCTTACTTTGTTTCTACCTAAATATCTAGGAAGTAAGCATCACATGATTTTTTTAGATCCTCTGTGTGAAGAAATTGATGAACTGATGCAGGAGCATCACCCACGTCAAGCGAGCCAGCGCGAAAAGCGGGAGACATCTAGACAAGACATCACAAATTTCTTTTTGAAAGCACCTTGATATTGTTGCGCAAACATTAATGCGTATATTTAATGAAGCGCACTTTGTATATTGTAATGGACCTTGAGAAGATAGCTCTCATCCTTAGGTAGATGAGGAATTTAGTAGATTTAATGCAGTTAGGTAAGGATTTAATTCTAGATTTGATAGCTTTAGAGCGCAAGGGGGAAACGGGATATAGACACCCTCCTTTGTACATTGTATTATCATCGAAGCATTCAGAAGAGAAGAGCATGCAGAGAAGTGTATGAAGAACACCCATGTACAAACATTTGGATTAATAGAAAGAGTTCTGATTCAAATTCATGGCTTGTGTTATTCTCTGTGTATTTATGTTAATATGCTCATGAATGTTTGCTTTATGTCATACATTTACTTTTATGTGTTGTGTATGTGATTTCATGGTTGAATTGAAGTCTGTGAGAATAAGGAGTTAGTTTCAATTTTTTCTCTATCTTGAACCAAAGAATTCCTGCAAGGAGTGTAGTCGAATCGTCCACAAGGAGTGCGCTGACAGAAGGGTTCAAGTAGAGAGAAATTTTGTTCTAAGTTCTCAGAAGTGTAGATTTGGCACCGGAGCCATGCAAGGAGTGTGCAGGCCAGGGAGAAGTCTCAGAGTTGTGATTCTAAGCGAAGCTTTGAAAGACTACTACTGCAGGAGTGCGCAGAGTTGGGAGACTTCAACACTCAGTTGAGGTTGAAGAGTTGCCGCAAGGAGTGCGAGCAAAGGGTTTCTTTTAGAAACTTAAAGTTGTGAGAAGCTCAGGAGGAATAGACCTTCGAGTTCACTAGAGAGTAAGTGTAGGAGAGCTGCCGTGGAAAATCAAAAGGAAGCTTCGCAGGGTTTCAAGCGAGTAAACGAGTCTCGCAGGGAGACACTTCATCGATTTCGTGGATCCACCGAAGGGAAGAACGAGCGGACGAAATCCTTGGAGAAGTTTCATGAAATTATGTGGACCGTTGGACCCTACGAAGGTGTGATAAGGTTATCAGCGCAAGAGCGAGGAGGTTGAAGTTCAGGCGGAAGCAGGGGCCGTCGATCCGAGACAGGAGGGACCATCGGATCTACACGTGACCTCGCATATCGGCATATTGTGAGTGGCAGACCCAAGTTGTTGTAACGGAAGTTGTGACATCACGAGACATGATATCCCGACAGGATCCGAACCATTCGTAAAGTGGGACGTGTGCTAGGAGATCTGGACAAGTCAGAGTTCGGAGAATCAGGGTTCCTGAGAACAGGAAACACTTGCACGTTGGAATCGCGATCCGCAATATCCTGACGGTGACGTGGAAGTGTGGGACCATGAGAGCTAGTGGAGCACAGGTGGCACCGTATCAGGGATCGGGAAAAGGCAAGTCCCGAGTCCATTGACATCAGGATTCATGATCCTGCGAGCTCTGAAGTCCCGATAGAAGGATAGAAGGTGGAGAAGTTAAGTCCACACATGCACATCGGAGCATCGGCACATCAGGGTTTGGAGGTTGGAAATTCCATTAGTTGACATCGCGATTAGCGATTTCCCGATAGGGAGAACTCTGATAGCAGGGGATAAAGTCAACATTGAATTGCATCGGGTTTCGGGGAATCGTGAAGCACGAAACACACGACTATAGGATTCATGAATTAGCGAAGTCCAATTTCCTGATTACGAAGGGAGGTCATTTGAATAATTGTTGTGGTTAAGGAAATTTTCCGATAGGGAATTAAAGGAACCTTTGAGGTTCTTCGGGTCGTGAGTGGAAGAAGGTCCTGTGAGAGCGATCGTGCTCCGAGGAGTGTGGTTGGCGTCAAGTGGTATCAGAGCAGGAATATCTTTTCTTTCTATAGCAGAGAAAGAGATTCACCATGCCACCCAGAAGAGAAAGGCAGTCAAGTGACCCAGAGGACAAGGAGGTGAGAAGAAGAGGCAGGCCGACAGGAAATCCAGAAATGGAGCGGCAGATGAGAGATCTCCGAGCAAGGCTTGAAGAGATGGAGACAGCTCAGAGACATGGAATTGGTGCAGGGGATCTTAGTGACTCCAAGGTCGAAGAGGAAGCTGGACATGAAGAGGAGGTCACAACAGAGGATGCATCAACCGAGCAGTTGATCAAGGCCATTGCCAGAATGGGTGCGAAGGCGAAAATGGACATTCCAGTCTATGAAGGAAATCTGGATGCAAAAGAGCTGCTAGATTGGATTAGAGCTCTTGACACATACTTCGATTATGAAGATGTGGAAGAAGATAAGAAGGTCAAGCATGCAGTTACGCGCTTGAAGGGACATGCAGCATTGTGGTGGGACGAGATACAAGCTGACAGATGCTACAAAGGCGAGCAAAAGATCAAGAGTTGGGATCGAATGATAGCGAAGATGAAAGCGAAGTTCATCCCAAGATATTACCAGATTTCACTATTCAGGAGAATGCAGAACCTGAGACAAAAGCTGATGACAGTGAAAGAATACACTGAATAATTCTACAGACTGAACATTAGAGCAGGTCATCGGGAGAGCGATGATGAGAAGGTTTCCAGATATTTGAATGGTCTAAGATACGACATTCAGGATGAACTAAGCATGCTAACCATCTAAACAGTGGAAGATTCTTATCAATTGGCTCTGAAAGTCGAGGAGAAGCTGAGCCGAAAGCAAGGACAGCGAGGGCGAGGTAGAAGCCAGCCAAGAGGCAAAGCAGTTGCCCAAGACAAATTCCAGAAGCCCAAGGAGCAATGGAAGAAACCTCAGGGTAAGGTTGAAAGAGGTGGAACCTCATAGAGGCAGCCATATGTTGAGCAGAGAGGACAACAAAATGATCAGCGAGGAGATTATGCTGATGGAAATACTTTTCCTCGTACCAGAGGTAGAGGAAGAGGTCGAGGAGGAGTTATCACATGTTTCACATGTGGAAAGAATGGGCATAAGTCATATGAGTGTCTAGAGAAAAAGAAGGATGCAGGGGAAGCTCACATCTCAGAAGCGCAGAGGCGTGATGTTGAGGCGGAAGACGTGGAAGGAGGAAGATCGCTTGCGAAGCATAGAGTCCTTTTGACACCTAAGAAATAGGTAAAAAGCTCAGTTCAAAGGACCAGACTGTTTAGAACATCTTGCAAGACCAAGGACCGGGTGTGCAAGGTTATTGTTGACAGTGGTAGCATGGATAATCTCATTTCAACCGAGATGGTAGAAAAGCTGGAGCTGGAAACGACTGATCATCCCAGTCCATACAGAGTTTTGTGGCTACAAAAAGGACACCAGGTAAATATTACTAAAAAATGCTTGGTTGAGTTCAAAATAGGGGGATATAATGATAATATTTTGTGTGATGTTATTCCCATGGACGTATGTCATTTATTGTTGGGTAGACCATGGCAATATGACAGAAGTGTGATTCATGATGTGAGAATGAACACATATACCCTGGAGAAGAATGGGAGAACCCATATGTTGCTTTCGATAAAGGATAAAGAGGTGAAGTCGGAAGTAAACAACACAATACTTCTCATGAGTGGGAAAGAGCTTCTTACATAAGTTGAGAAGAAAGAAGATCCACAATTCTTTGTGGTCAGGAAACCAAGAATTATTCTGACTAGCACAAGAGTGGACGATTTGCCAAATGAAGTTCAAGAACTGCTGGAAGAGTTCGTTGATATCATAGTGGACGAATTACCTCATTCGTTGCCACCAATGAGAAGTGTGAGTCATCACATAGAACTCATACCAGGAGCAAGTTTACCAAACAAAGCCGCGTACAGGTTGATGCCGTAGGAGAATGAGGAATTCAAAAGACAAGTCCAAGATTTGATGGACAAAGGATTGGTCAGAGAAAGCTTGAGTCGATGTGTTTTTCCAATAGTACTCTGTCCGAAGAAAGACGGAGGCTGGAGGATGTGCACTGATTCAAGAGCAATCAATAAAATAACCATTAGATACAGGTTTCCACTGCCGAGAATGGATGACCTGATGGATTGCCTGAGTGGGGCAAATTATTTTTCAAAGATAGACTTGAAAAGTGGATACCACCAAATTTGCATGAGAGAAGGCGATGAGTGGAAGACGGCCTTCAAAATAAACGAAGGACTGTACGAGTGATTATTCATGCCGTTTGGATTGACAAATGCGCCAAGTACTTTTATGAGGCTGATGAATGAAGTCCTGCGGGAGTTCATCGGGAAGTTTGTTATTGTTTATTTGGACGACATACTGATTTACAGTAAATCATAGGCTGAACATCTGAAGCATTTGGCCATAGTGATGAAGAAGCTACAGCAGGAGAAGCTGTTGATTAATGTGAAGAAGTCCTCATTTATGAAGACACAGCTCATCTATTTGGGTTTTGTTATTTCGGCTAATGAGTTGAGGATGGATCCGGACAAGGTGGAAGTGATCAAGAATTGGTCATCACCGAGAAATATTTTCGAGGTGAGAAGTTTTCATGGTTTAGCTAGTTTCTACAGAAAGTTCATCAGAAATTTCAGTGGAATTAGCGCATCGATGATGGACACAGTGAAGAAGCGACATAATTCTTTTCATTGGACAGCTGAAGCTGAGAAGAGCTTCAATCTGTTGAAGTGAAAGATCACAGAGCAACCAGTGTTGGTGTTGCCTGATTTTCAGAAGACATTTCAGGTGAAATGTGATGCCAGTGGGTATGCCATAGGAGCGGTCTTGAGTCAAGAAGACAGACCAGTCGCATATTTCAGTGAGAAGCTAGATGATGCAAAGCTGAAATACTCCACGTATGATAAGGAGTTCTACGCTATCATACAGGCGTTGAAGAAGTGGAGGCATTACTTGATCCCAGAAGAATTTGTATTGTACAGTGATAATCATGCATTACAGTTTGTGACTCAACAGGATAAGTTGAATCAGAAACATGCAAAATGGGTAGAATATATAAAGAATTTCACGTTTGTAATTAAACACATTTTGGGTACTGCTAACAAAGTGGCTGATGCTTTGATCAGGAAGTGTTTATTGCTGCAGGAGTTCCAAGTCAAAACATTGGGTTTTGAAAATCTCAGGGACATGTACGCAGGAGATGCAGATTTTGGAGAAGCGTATGAAGCAGCTGAGAATCCAGTTCTCAGAGACAGAAGCCCTTGGATAGATTATATGATCCAGGAAGGATTTTTGTTCAAAGGGAATCAGATGTGTATTCCGAATTTCTCCATGAGGGAGAACCTATTGAAGGAGAAGCACAGTGGCGGATTGGCCGGACATTTCGGTCATGACAAAACATTCGCGAAGCTAAGAGAATCATACTTTTGGCCAGGGATGCGGTCAAAAGTCAAGAGGTTTGTTGATAGATGCACAGGGTATGCCAGCATTCGAAGGGAAGAAAGAAGAATGCAGGTTTTTATCAACCATTGCCCATACCAGAGAGGCCATGGGAGGCGATAAGCATGGATTTCATATTGGGGTTGCCGAGGATGCAAAGAGGGTTTGATTCCATCTTTGTAGTAGTGGACAGGTTTTCAAAAATGACACACTTCATTCCATGCCAGAAGACCAGCGATGCGACACACATCTAAAATCTGTTTTTCAAAGAGATCATTAGACTTCATGGATTGCCGAAAAGTATTGTTTCGGACAGAGACACAAAATTTGTAGGGCATTTTTGGAGGACGCTATGGAAGAATCTAGGAACTAACTTTGTGTTTAGTTCTTCTTATCATCCTCAGATGGATGGACAGACAGAAGTGGTCAATCGGAGTCTGGGAGATTTGTTGAGGAGCTTGGTGACGGAGCACCATAGCAGCTGGGACAATATATTGCCATAAGCCGAATTTGCATAGAATGATTCACTGAATCGGAGTACAGGAAAGAGTCTGTTTTAGATTGTGTATGGCACATAGTCAAGAGGAGTTTCTGAATTGCGAGGTTCAGAACAAACTGCGACTAGCAGTGCTAGTGCAGAAGAATTCGCTGAGGCGATGCAGGAACTTCACAGCATGGTGAAGCAGCGACTGATAAATTCAAATCAGGAGTATAAGCGCAGAGCAGACCAACATCGGAGACAACTTCAGTTTGAAGTTGGTGATCTAGTTCGGGCACATCTAAGGAAAGAAAGGTTCCCAAGGGGAACATACAACAAACTAAAAATGAAGAAAATTGGTCCATGCAGAGTCCTGAAGAAATTCAGAGAGAATGCGTATGAAATTGAATTGTCAGATGGCATTGGGATATCTCTGACATTCAATGTCTCAGACTTATATCCATATAAGGCTGAGGAAGCAGGAGCTAGAAGTGATGAACAACCAGAAGTCTAGTGGCAGAAGCAATTACCAGTAGCAGAGAAGTCGCAGATGGAATGCATACTGGACAAGTGAGTGGGTAAAAAGACCAGAAGAAAAGAATACTTCGAGTATCTGGTCAAGTGGAAAAACCACCCAGTGGAGGATGCCAGCTGGGAGGATGAAGCAGTGATACAAAAGCATGGACACATCGTGCAGGAGCTCATGGACAGGAGCCCATGAATTTTTTTCAAGCGAGGGAGTATGATGCAGGAGCATCACCCACATCAAGCGAGCCAGCGCGAAAAGCGGGAGACAGCTGGACAAGCCAGCACAAATTTCTTTTTGAAAGCACCTTGATATTGTTGCGCAAACATTAATGCATAGATTTAATGAAGCACACTTTGTATATTGTAATGGACCTTGAGCGGATAGCTCTCGTCCTTAGGTAGATGAGGCATTTAGTAGATTTAATGCAGTTAGGTAAGGATTTAATTCTAGATTTGATAGCTTTAGAGAGCAAGAGGGAAACGGGATATAGACACCCTCCTTTGTACATTGTATTATCATCGAAGCATTCAGAAGAGAAGAGCATACAGAGAAGTGTATGAAGAACACCCATGTACATACATTTGGATTAATAGAAAGAGTTCTGATTCAAATTCATGGCTTGTGTTATTCTCTGTGTATTTATGTTAATATGCTCATGAATGTTTTCTTTCTGTCATACATTTTATTTTATGTGCTATGTATGTGATTTCATGGTTGAATTGAAGTCTGTGAGAACAAGGAGTTAGTTTCAATTGTTTCTCTATCTTGAACCAGAGAATTCCTGCAAGGAGTGCAGTCGAATCGTTCGCAAGGAGTGCATTGACAGAAGGGTTCAAGTAGAGAGAACTTTTGTTCTAAGTTTTCAGAAGTGCAGATTTGGCACCAGAGTCGTGAAAGGAGTGCGCAGGCCAAGGAGAAGTCTCGGAGTTGCGATTCTGAGCGAAGCTTTGAAAGACTACTATTGCAGGAGTGCACAGAGTTGGGAGACTTCAACACTCAGTTGAGGTTGAAGAGTTTCCGCAAGGAGTGCGAGCAAAGGGTTTCTTTCAGAAACTTAAAGTTGTGAGAAGCTCAGGAGGAATAGACCTTTGAGTTCACTAGAGAGAAAGTGGAGGAGAGCTACCGTGGAAAATCGGAAGGAAGCTTCGCAGGGTTTCAAGCGAGTGAACGAGTCTCACAAGGAGACACTTCGTCGATTTCGTGGATCCACCGAAGGGAAGAACGAGTGGACGAAATCCTTGGAGAAGTTTCATGAAATTCCATGGACCGTTGGACCCTACGGAGGTGCGAGAAGTTTATCAGCGCAAGAGAGAGGAGGTTGAAGTTCAGGTGGATGCAGGGGCCATCGATCCGAGACAGGAGGGACCATCGGATCTACACGTGACCTCGCATATCGTCATATCACGAGTGGAAGACCCAAGTTGTTGTAACGGATGTTGTGACATCACGAGACGCAATATCCCGATAGGATCTGAACCATTCGTAAAGTGGGACGCGTGCCAGGAGATCTGGACAAGTTGAGTTCAGAGAATCGGGGTTCCTGAGAATAGGAAACACTTGCACATTGGAATCGTGATCCGCGATATCCCGACGATGACGTGGCAGTGTGGGACCACGAGAGCTAGTGGAGCACAGGTGGCACCGTATCGGGGATTGGGAAAAGGCAAGTCTTGAGTCCATCGACATCAGGATTCACGATCCCGCGAGCTCCGAAGTCTTGATAGAAGGATAAAAGGTGGAGAAGTTAAGTCCACACGTGCGCATCGGAGCATCGACACATTGGGGTTCGGAGGTTGGAAATTCCATTAGTTGATGTCGCGAGTAGCGATTTCCCGATAGGGAGAACTCCGATAGCAGAGGAGAAAGTCAACATTGACTCGCATCGGGTTTCGGGGAATCGTGAAGCACGAAACACACGACTATAGGATTCAAGAATTAGTGAAGTCCAATTTCCCGATTACGAAGGGAGGTCATTTGAATAATTGTTGTGGGTAAGGAAATTTTCCGATAGGGAATTAAAGGAACCTTTGAGGTTCTTCGGGCCATGAGTGGAAGAAGGTCCTGTGAGAGAGATCGTGCTCCGAGGAGTGCGGTTGGCGTCATGAACACTTGGAGAATTGTCAGGAGGATGGGGCATTTCGGCATTGGTTGATGGTTATGTCAGGTCCCCATAATATTGATAAGTTTTCCAAACTTACTTACACTCTTACATGCCATTATGACTCATATCACAACCATATTGCAGAATGGTTGGTGGATTCATACATCAAGAAGTTTCAAAAGAATGGTAAGGTCATGCTTGCTTTGTTTTTAAATGATGATGATAAAGGTAAGTATGAAATATTTTTGTTATTTTTTGATATACTACCATTCTTGTTACTAATATTTTATCTTGTTACCATTGCAGGACTAGAGTTACTCCGATGGCTACATTGGAAGCATGACTTCACTTAGTATTTTTGACTTGTTTGGTAGTTAGAGTAGGTTTTCTTTTAGTTTTATTTCTCAGTTTTTCTCTTTGTAATAATGCAGTTATGAACACAAGCGGGCACACCGAAAGAACCATAATATGAATGTTGTCAGGGAAGTCCACTTTAAATATTTTTCTCTTCTTTTCGTTGAATATTTCTTTTCAAAAACACAGTATCACCATGAAAATTTTAAATGGAAAGTAAAGAGATAAGTAAATTTGAACTATCAATTCAACCCTAACCCAAGGTTCCATGAGTAGGACTGCACTCATCTTAATAAGGATTTTCCTATTTTTAGTCTCTTTTATTTTTAATAATAATGCTTGGTCAAAGTAACATCTTATGCATCACTATCTTAAGAAAAGAAGTTGCTCGCACATAATATTTTATATGATTTAGTTCTTCCTTTATTTTACAGTGAGATGATAGTGGATACAAAAACTCAAGTTTATCTTTGGCCAAAATCATTTCCTAAAAAGTTTTCTTTTGTTGTTTTGATTTTGTGTACTTCTGATTTTGAATCGCATTAATAAAATTTGATTTGGTTTGTTGTGTGTTTTTATTTTCTTTGATTATTTTGAATGAGTTTTCTTATTATCTTTCTTTTTGAATCAATATATTTATGATCAAAGAACTATTGTCAAAGGAAGCATTTATGTTTTTCAAGCAAATTGAAATAGTTCAAAGAGGTCCTGATATTAAGATATAGCTCAGACAATTGATTTTTAAGTCAATTGTCACTCTCATTTTGTCCTCAAATTATCTTTGCTAGAGTATTACACCAGAGATATGGTTTAAATCATTGAGAATTACGATGATCTTTAAACTTTTTACGCTGTCCATATTCTTAACGAATAACTTTTAAGTTCTTCCCCATTCTTTAGATGATTTCTTAAAGGAAATCTAAAATCTCTAAACCATGATAAAACTTCCAGTTTTGAAAGAAAATAAATAACATGGTCAATTATTCACCTGTATTGCAATTAACCTCCAGTATCACCCCGCTCTCTTTGTCATCAAGAAATCTATAATTGTATTATTATTTAAAAGTGGCATAAGAGGGTTGAAATCACTTATGTGTGGGAAGTGTGTGTAAACCCGTCGGGGTACTGAACAGGCTCACTGGCAGCGGGTAAATGCACACATGATACCAAAACAACTTCATCGGGGTACTGAACAGACTTGCTGGAAACGAAGCAATGTCAAGTCAAGAGGTAGCAGGTATATGTTTTTAAATTAGTTTTTATGGAAGTATACATCATGTGGATACAACTATTGGATGGGATTAAAGCATTTGAGTGGGGTAAATGACATCCCTGTCGAGGCTATGGACGCCTGCTAGCAGCAGTGGCTCTGTCAATGGTATTGAAGTTATTTTATAAATATCCTGACTCTTTGATTAAGACATTACTTCAGGTTATAATCCCCTACAAAGAAAATTCTATTGTCTAGTTATAACATTGAGCTTATCCTAATACCATATGGTCTCAGAGAGAATTTATTTCAGGGAGCTTAAATCATTTTATCAGTCTTATTATTTTCTTCCTAAGATGAAATATGACCAGATCAGAGATAACTGCTTCACCCAGTAAGTCGCCATTTGTTGGGCCCCAACAACTCCCCTTATATTTTTACAAAATTTAAAGCGGCCCTATTAAAATCTTGATAATTAAAATGAGCTACAGAATCAACCTTTTCAAATAGTTCTATGCCTTGGCTTGCTTTGAGACAAACTTAAGACATTCACTATAGTATGAAAAATTCATTACAAGAGTATATGTCAAAAGTTAAAAACGAGCATAAAAATCTTAATTTAAACAAAACGTTAATTTTTATCAAATGTTTACTTTTGTTTAAATTATGATTATGTGTTTATTCTTTTGCTCATTAGCAAGCTTGACTATTTTGAATAATGTGTTCAATACTTCATCAAATAATATCTTGGTTGGTTTCTCATTTTCATGAAATCATTTGGTAATGTTAATTAATTAACTTCTTTTTTCATTTTCCATCTCATTTCAAAATAATAATAATCAAAGAATTATCTATCATTTGTTTGATTTTGTAAAAAACTAAAATTAATATTTTTTCTTCATTAACTTGAAGCTTGTAGATCATATTTGAAAACAAATTATAAACAATGTTTGTTTATAATTTATAGGTAGTTTAAATTCATTTTTTATTTTTCTAGATTTTGTTTTATTCACAATTTTTAGGTTATTAATTTTTAGGTTATTAATTTAGGTTTCTTTTTGTTTCATAGGTTTCTATTATCAAATATTTGATATGGATCTGATCATGGCTTGATTTTATTATCCAAATACGTTCAAGATGATTGATCCAAAAATAATTTTGGATTGCTACAAATAATTTTATGAGCAACAACAGATAAAATTTGGAAAGGCGTCAAGATCAGAGAGGCAATTTTGCAGAACTGATTGCAGCCAAACCGTGAGGAATTTGATGAAACGGGTGAAAAACCATAACCAAAATGGACCCATTTATCTTTCACGTGGAGATTTTCCCAAACAAATGCACGATTTGAGAGAAATTTGGGTCTCTTTTAGAGGAAAATTTCAGGTGGAAAAAATTAATAGTGACGCCTAGACTATTCATTCATTTTATAAATATATGAGAAAGATCAGAGCCAAGGGGGATCAAAGAATTGGAGAGGAAGATTTTAATCCTTTCTCTTTTCTATATTATTTCTTTTGTAAACTTTTTATTTCTTTTCAAATGGAGTAATGGATGGCTGGAATCTTTCGGAGAATGGACGAATATTTTCAAAGAAGAATATGGAATTCCAGGTTGCTTAATGGCTTTTGTCCTGTAAGTAAAATGGTTTTATTTTCATTATAATATATTCATATTCTTTGAATAATTGATTATGCATTGATTTAAATATCTTTAGTCCTTTTTATCAATACATGGTTAATTATTATCATTTATGTATTAATTTTTTCAATCTTTAAAGTCTATTATCCAAACAATTTCTTCCAGGACTACAGAATAGAGAAGTGATTCCAAAAACTTAATAGAATGACATATATGCATTTTGTCTTTAGACTTTTGTTTATAATGTTGTTATTTATGTTTTTTTTTAATCATGTTACATGTGCAGGTCTGATATCTTTAGATTAAATGATTTGTGATGTGTAGGAGGTTTATATTATAAATACCATCTATCATTTGCTTCATCAAAATACAAATGTTGTGATTATATATTCGATTTAAATAATGGGATTTATCTTTGATTTATAAATTGAATGATAAAATGCATAGATTGCTTCCATATTTATCTTGTTGTAATCATGTATAATTATGAGATCACATATTTATGTTTGTGTTTCCTTTTCTATCATTAAAACCTAAGCTGCCAATACATGTTCTGAATTTATTTAGAACAATAATAAGGTTCATTGCAGATTTCTCTCTTGGACATGGCAGTTGGATGTTCACCACTCATGCAGATGCTTGGATACACCTCACTAATTCACTAACATAATAGCTTCTTTGTATTTTTCTGTCATTTACATATTATTGAAACTACAATGTATGGTTCAGCTTTGACTATCCATATGTTCATGTTTTATTAAAAAAAATTTGTAAGATTCTTTAAATTTATAAAAGAAAAACAATAAATATTTTTATGTGCTTTCTTTATCTGCTTCCTAGAAGCAATCATTTTTCACATCGATTTTCATAAGTTTCGATTAAAACTTGCATCTTGTAAATCATGTAAATAAACGAGACTTATATATCTTCTGCTTAAATACAACTACTATAGTTACATTTGAACATATGTACATATATAGTGTGTGTTTAGTAATTAGTTAGTTGTTTCTCTCTTTTATTCATTTCTTTTAGGATTCTTAGATTGGCTAATGGAGCCATTAAACCCGTCAGAATGAGTTACACCAAATGGCTTAGGTTATTTAGAAAACCTCGGACCATACTCTCTCTTCCAATTGATGGACGGTCAATTTCGCCCGTCAACAGGCTTCAAGGGAGAAACCTTCATTTTCTTCGAGGGGTCCTCCTCGTCTCTAGGTAGTGTTACCTCACCTTTCTTCTATTCAGTTTCTGTGCCATCTATCTCTTCGCCATCACCCCCTCACTCTAGTGATATGGAAGTAGTCTTCACTGAGGCACTACTTAAATATTGTACTCCATCAGTCTTCTTTGTTTTTCTAGGTCTACGCATATCCATGCAGTTTCTGGGCTATCGATGTTGGACATCTCCGCAGGGTCTGTTGGAATAAGGAGGTCCTCCGACCAGTCCTTGGTGATCTCTTCCAAGTCCTCCTCCGTCATCTTGTAATAGGACTAAAGTTGTTTCTTGTGCTTGTTGGCGCACGTTGTGATATAAATGAAATGTAGATCAGCACTGAGCTTCATCAAAGGCCTGAATCGGTGTATAGTGTTAGACATCATGCGAGGCTTGGACTGTATGGCTATCTTCAGCTAATTGTAGTATGTATCAAATACATCATTTGAATTCCATTGCTTATTCATATCACTTGAGTACCACAATGTATTGAACTTCGCGGCCAATGGTTCAAAAGGATCGATGTCTAGGAAGGTCGCACCTTACGACATCTCCCAAGCAATGAAAGTGATCAGGATCAAGAGCCAGCTAAAATGGAATTCATATCCTTGATATTGTGCTTCTCTGCAATCAAGTTCCAATTGGTTCACTAGGTACTTCACCCAATTCATTTGTAGGCCCTCCACACACTTTCATTCAAGGTTGACTACAAAACCAATCACTTGGGTGGGTCAATTCTTGTGTACCAACTTCAGTGCAATCAATTGACAGGCGAGGTGCACCACACCATTCTAAATAGAGGCTACCTTGTAGCCTCTCATTCCCTTCTCAACATCACCATAAGTGTCCTTTATATTTTGTGCGAGAGCGCGGTCCATGGATTTTCCAGGATAGAAATCCCATGGGTCGGGTCCTTTCATACTCAAATCCATGATCTAGTTGATCAATGTTAGATCCACTGTGATACAACAATTTAGCCACAAATATTTTCCATGGTAAAAAGACATCATCATCTTGACACATGCATTCACCTCTTGGTGTCTTGAGAAGTGGGGAATTTTCATGATGTTGAGTAGGGTGGACTGTGTGAGGTTATGGGTTCATGCTTGGGGAATTACCTTTGAGTTTTTCCCTTTTTTTCTAGGCAGATACTTATGTGGGGCTAACATGTTGTAGACTTTGCGATCTACGAGGTTGAGGTCGCTAAACTTCAACACTATGATCTTATCTTGGTCTGCTCGTACTGCACGTATCCCCTTCGAGAGGTACGTAGTGATTAAAGCATACTCAAAATCTCTAGGTACGTTGTTGCGGTTTACATCACCGCTCAAAGGTGGTATATAGGTGAGTAATATGGTCGAGATCAATTTAGCATTCGCTAAGTCATTCTTGTTCTTAGTTCGCTTCTCATCGGACGACCGGGATGGTCCTGCTCCATGAGCAGTGGATGGAGAGGCTGGAAGTCCTCTCATGGATGATGCTTGTATACCTGTAGGCATCGACATGACTCTTTCAGTCATGAGGTTGATCAAAACTTCCTCAACAACTTTTTTTGCAACGTTCAACTATTCCAACATACACGCTCAGGGTTAACAATCTTAGGTTCAGGGGGTAGCTTAGACACAGTAACGAGATAGAGAGCATAAGCATAATGATCACTGTATAAACTCAACTTAGTCTGCAGGCTCAAATTATCAATTGGCAAAAGTGTTCTCGGTGCGTGGCGCGATGGGATAAATAGGTAACTTGACAACGGGTCGCTTGCAATGGGTATGAGGCCTTCATTAACTCGGTTCTATCTATTGGTCTCCAGTTTTGATCATGTTTTTTCCTATACTATATCACAAAGACCTCCATCTCTATACCCAGTACCACCCCTTTTGGCCTTGTTTTGATATAATTGACATCTCCCTACCGCTCAATGGGGCTACTTAAGGTATCTTTACGTTTCAAGCTATTTTTATCCATTTTGATGCTTTAAATTGATATTGGAACTAATGTCGCTTGGGTTAGGTACCACTTCTATTTTTGGAACAGGATTGCCAGTACCAGGTACCGACTCGTACCCCGTGGAAATACCAATGAAGCCGCTCAAGATCTGTGCGTTTTGGTCAAAATGGGAGACAGAGAGATTCACATGACAGATGGAGTTACCGCTCACAGGATGATTGAAGGCATAATGAAAACTGAGTCGTTAATTCTTCATCGTTCATACTTCGTGACACTACGTGTCACAAAGATGTGAAGACCGTTTTAAAATTGATTCCAAGCTATTTTCGAATCAGGGGATCCGTTTGTCTTTACGTATTTTTGCTTAGACTGTTATAGAGGATGATATATATATATAACCAGGAGGTCACTCCTAAGACGGTTGGACTATGTTACGTTATGAACACACATTTCTGAATATAAACTGTTGTTGCGTCATGTTACTCGACTGTTATACGATTTGAGCTATTTCTCTGTTAATGGAACGTGAAGTATACACAGTGATTGCATAGAATGATATAGTTGGTTCTGGTTATTTCTTACAGCATCTGTGTCGTTTGGTTGGGCCCACCAAACAGGTGCAAGTCGTTGCTTTACTCTATCATAGATTTAGTTATTTCAGTGTGTTAGTGTTTTCTTACATGATAGCTTAAAGTTTCAGAATTAACTCATTCAAAATCGTGTTTATTTATTCTTCAATCGAATCATTCCAGCATACTGTTATCTTTTACATTGATGAGTATTGAACGCATGACTGATGCCTATAGGGTTTGGAACTCGAACTATGTTTGATTAGTCTCTGGTTTTCAATTCGAATGTCACTTAGAATTGGAATGAACTTTTCTTTGTCAGATAGTTAGTTACCCTGCTTAGTTAGGATAGTTAGATTGCAGTCAAATTAGAGGAAGCTTCCGGTACCAGTAGGGTAAGTAGAGTAGTTCTTTATCTTTCCTGTAGACAGAATTATATTTGTTTTCAATGTTTAGATTAAAATAATTTTAGGAAATACTCTTTTTCTTTCATGGCTTGAATCGAAATGGTGATGATAGATGATTAAAAGTAGTGATGGAATAATCTTGTGAAATCACACTTCTGCATGGAAATAAAAGCACCAGCATTTAAAGCATAGGACCGTTTTCTGTTAATGACTTAAATAGGAAATGCTGAGTTTCAGGATAATCATTAGGATTCAAGTTCTCAGAGTGAGTTTTTGTTTTCTTCTAAGGATAGCATTCAGATAGCGATTAGAGCCTTACCCGCACATACAGTGTAGCAGCTCAAAGTTTACCAACCCTGGTTTGACAATTTAGTGTTTCAAGTCATTCAAATCTTCAATTTAGCAGCCTGACACTGTCCATTATGGTGTTTTCCTAATGGTCATATGGTGAGATTGTTGGCCATAAATGGATTTCTATCCATTTGGAGCATTGATCTAATAGTTATAATGTCCCCAACGGCTATATTTATTCACCATGGCAAAGTGTTATGTGTCGCTATTCTGATATCCTGGCGAAGTTCCAATTTTGCAATTTTTCCTTCTATGAGGTTCTCTCTAGAGCCTTCTACAACTTATCGATCTTGGCTCTCTTCTTACTTAACTTTCTGGCCTTCTTTCCAGTGAGCTTCATCTCGGTATTCATTTTTCCATTCTGATTTTTGTCTTCTCTTGACCTAGTCACTTCGCGATGTTGAGATTCTTCCCTAGGGTTTCAGGATAATGCTTCTCCTTTGTTTGGGATACATATTTCAATATTCTATGGGTCCTCTAGTGTTCTTTCAGCTTCGTCATCTAGGTCTCTAGTGTTAAATAACTTTGATCTGTTCTATTGTTCTTTGATCAAGTGTGCGATCCTTCTAGTCATGAAATCTTTTAATTCTTGCTTCTTCTGTTCCAAACATTTTTGTTCTTCCTTTTGTCTAGCTTGATCTCTGTCAATCCAAGGTTTTCCTAGTAGCATGGTAAATGGGGTGATGTCTTTAGTAAATTTAATTATCTCAAAATCCTCTTCTGTCGAAGTTCCATTAACATTCATAAGTATGCGAGCAATCTTCCCACATAGGTTTTGTAACACAACTTTTTTTGTTACCAAGGCTTAATCTCTCTTAAACAAAACTATAACACCACTTTGTACATAGCTCATACCAGCATTATAGTAATAACATGCATTTAATCGAGAAATACAATTAAATTCAGAGTAAACATAATATTTACTCCTATAATCAACAAACAATAGCATTAACATTAAATTGATATACACAGTGGAATACATGAATAAACATCATCTGATACTTATCTTTGAAATAGTGGTAGATTCCACCAACCACGTGCAAGCCTTCCATGAACCTCCCAGCCTTAGACCACACTGCTCATCAGCTCAACAGTGGGTCACCCCCGAGCTGAGACTAAGATCCACTCCAAGGCAAGGAATCCTAGGCTAGGCTGAGGTTACAGGGAAAACATCACAGAAAACTGGAAGGATTCTTCCCAAGATGCCATCTTACACCCACTACTACCAGACTCTCATTCCCAATATGCATGTCCCGCCCGGGAGTATACACCTTCACAAGCATAGTCCATCGGTGTTAACCTCCCTCTCTGGGTCTCGACAACAGGCCAAATCAAGAAGTCTCAGAGCCTGAAGCTGGTGCTAGACACTCTCTGGAAGAAACCACTTCCCAGCAAACTCTCTCACCTGGACAAAATTTCTCACAGGCCTAACAACCCGCCTCTTCCAACAACAGTCACCTCCCTCACCTGGAGATAGATCATACACAGGCTCAATCACAACTTGCACTGGCCAGTAAGCCACGCACATTCCAGCTCTGCGTGGCCACAACAGCCAATTGGAAAAACAAACATGGGCTTCCCAAATAGGCTTAGCAATGGCGAAAGGTCTCACAGTGTTGGTTCTCGGGGACGTGTGATAAACAATCCATGTAGGGAATGACACAGGTTCCACGAATTAGAATGGAGAGGGTGAACTCGGACTTTCAGAAAAAAACACATGCTTCTTGGCTTTCAGAACAGAGGATATACACGATTTCTTAGAGCCAAACATAGGATTTTCATCTCACAGGGAAGCACAAGGGTTCTCTGTAGAGCTCAGGTCTGTCGTACTTCTCAGAGCTCCGTACATGCTCAGGAAGTCGGGTGGAATGGACAAGGAACCCCTCTCATGGTTCATCTCGGCCTTCTTATTTGCATGCACCAGGGTTGACACTTGTCAGCCATGGAACTGCATGTGTTCCATCAGCATGCATTCCTTCCCATTTGGCAGTCCCCCATCCCTCCCCAAGAACTTCGGATAAAAAATCACATTCACATAATTCACATGGCTTATTGGAATAATAATAAAATATTATTCCCAAGGACTTAAGCCCCTAGGCTCAACACTTAGCCCCTCTTCCCACCTTCCAGCCCCTAATTCCTTTCCCACTCTGTGGAAGCTCAGTCCCCCATCACTCATTCATCGTGGTCGTTCTACACGTGATGGTGTTTATATCTTATTAATGTGTTGCATACATACAGATACAAAATCGGGCCCTTGGCCTACAACCCTTAGGATCTCTAGCCTAACAATCACATAAGCCACAGGCTTATACAAACTTGGCTCACTAGCCTACAACACATATTTACAATTCATTTCATAAACCAGATTTTCAAAGGGTTCGGTCTTGGGGACACTACAGGTTTATCATCTTTCCTCTGAATAACCCTATTCCTCCTAATGAAGGGATCATAGCAGGCTTCCCTATAGATTCCGAAGTTCTCTCTGTCATGATATTCACCTGTGTTTCCTTATCTAGAACATAGTCAATATCGAAGTCTCCTATTCTTGCTTCAATGCATTCTTTTTCCTTGAAGATCTTTGATAATCTGACATGTCGGTGGTCATTCAGGGTTTGTTTCATTTGTAGCAATACTTTCTCTAATGCTTTCTGGGGTTCTGCTATTTTTGGATCTACCTTAGGGTTTTCTTTATTCAGATTCATTCCTTCTAGCTTGGCAATCATTCTAGGGAAATCCAACACTTCATGGTCCATAGCTTTACAACAAAGACAACGAGGTCTTTTCCTAGAGAATTCCTTTGCAAGATGTCCTGGTGTTCTGCAATTGTAACAGAGGGTTAATCTTCTCTTTCATTTAAGTGATCCCCATCCTTTCCTGTACTGTGTGCTAGGCTCATAGGAGCTAACCTGCAAAAAAATCTTTCTAGGATCCTGCATCCATTTGTTAGTCCAAACATTCTTTCTATACATAGGTATAACATATCTTTCACTATTCATATCAGATCTATTCATATAAAATCTTCTTTCATCTATTAATACCTTAGTTTTCAAGCTAGGATAGAATCTATCAAACATACCTAGATTCATACTTTTGAAACAAAAATTTCCACTAATCTTACTTTTACAAAGCACAAAGCCTTAATATCTATAACTTTTCACTATTCTTACTTGTATCAGAGCATAGAGCTTACAAATTTTACCTCTTTTATTCAGATCTAACCTCTTTTCTTGGCACATAGCTCCTCGGGTCAAGTAGAATGTTGCGCACTAGGGCAATAGATCTATGCCGAGATCTTTCACAATCTTAGGTTGAATCTTTGCACAAAGCTTCTTCTTTATCAGTTCCCAATAATCACAGTTTCAGGTTTGATACTACGCACTTCAGTAGTAGATCTACCCATAAGTTCCCAACAATCACAATTTTGTTCCTGGCAACGGAACCATTTGTTGGCATAGGGGCAGACCCAAGGTTCAATGCTACAACAATGAACCAACAAAACCCTAACTACCAGCCCTTTCGAAAACACCTGTGAAGCAAATGAAGTCTCACCCGAGGTAGAGGTAGAGGTGGTTGTAGGACTCAAGTGTCTACAACCTTAGGTGGGACATAGATCTGTGATTATAATACTTAACATAGCACTTTAGTATCAACATTTCATCAATATTCAACCAATAACTACTACGCATATAGAACAGAGCATCACATCATTCACTCAGATATGATGTCTTTAAGCACTTTATCATAAACAGGTAGGTTATATCTAGCAGATCAAGCACTAAGCACCTTCACATAGATCAAATCTAACATTCTTACACATCATTAGCACAAATCATAATAAGATTTACCTATCTCTTTCAAGGCACTTAGCAAGAGAAGATATAAATACATCAAGACAAGCACAGAGCAGAACAATACAATGTTTACGTGGTTCACCCCCACCCTGAGGCTACATCCACCAACTCTTCTTATTTATTGTCTTCATTCAATTGGTTACAAGCACAAAGCCTCAAAACCCTACTTCTCCTAGGACAAGAGATCTACGCACCTTGCTAGATCCTCCTTCTTTGCATTACAGCACAAAGCACTTCACAACCCATTACAATACCTTGCACCTAGCTTTGCAAGTCTCTCACAATATGCATAGAGCATCTACAAACCATAATTGCACTTAGCACTTAGCTTAGTAGCCTTACATCATATATATCTCATTTCTTCTTCTTCTCTTACATAGCCTAGACATCTATTTATATATTACAAAATAGGCCTAAACATGGGTAAACCCATCGGTCGACATCCCATGCCCATTACATGGTCCCAAATCCAAAAAAGGACCCAAAAAGAGGCTGATATCCCATGATATCTGCTTCATCTTACACTCTTCCTTTGACAGGCTGTCAAATTCCCAAAAATAGGTCAAAAGTGACTAGATCCCTCAAAACTTGTTCAAGGGCCAACATGGTATGAGGAAAAAAAAACAATTTAACATATGTTTTGTGTGGATCAAAGATATTCAATGGCTAATATCTTGGGCAACAAGGAATCCATGGTCACTAGTAACCAAATAATGTTATAACATTAGGTTCTTTCAACTTCAAAACACATGTCCTTTAAGGAACAAATTTAATGGTTTAATGGTTATTGGCCTCCTTCATCGGCGTTGTGCCAATGTATACACTCAACATGGAAAAAGAATTATGAGATTCCTCTCTGCTCCAAAGGTTTTTTTTTAATTCATATTTTTTATCATGTTGCTTATAAGCAAGTTTTAGAGTAAGGTACCTAGTTTTGGGGAAGAGTGGGGCTTTTTATATCTCCTTGATTTCCAAATTTTGATCCTAACTCTATTTCAATTACTAGATTGACACTTTGGGTACACCTCCCAAATTTTTCATTTCATTCTTGGTATATATCAATTTTTGAGGATATTGAAAATACTTTGGGCAGTCACATAAAATCAATTTTGGATATTTATAATGAGATTGTGTACATACTTTGGGCAGTCACATATTATATGTTGAAATAGACCTGAGTAAGAGTCTTCCAGATAAAATGACCCTAAAATGAAATTTTTAGGTGGATTCAAGTATTGAATTATGAGAACACAACATTCTAATGTTGAATTCATCAACTTACAGGACATATACACGATATTTATCCCCATGCACGAGCTCATCCTTCAAGGGAAAAAGGGACCAAATCCAAATAAAAAATTGGAATTTTCCTAAGAAACCAATGTGATATGATGAAGTTTCTCTTGCTAAGGAAAATCATAACCATTGACTTAAAAAAAAATTGATATAGTCTTCCTAGAAGATTTGATTGGGGAACCTTGTCCTCCCTCGAAGGATGGAGAAGAGGCCATTGATATTGGGTTTTCCTTCTCAAATATGAAAATTGTACCTGATGCCCCTCTAGGGGGAATGAAATGACTTCATGGAACTAACATATCTGATTCTGATAAGGATATGACATCAAAGTGGTCATCGTGATGTCATACCATGATGTTATAGATGCTTAAAAGAAAGTCTATGGTAAACATTCTTTGTATCCTTCATTCTTTATTACAAACACTTACTCTTAGGTTTTTTTCTTCATATATCTATATCAATTATACTTTCTAAAAGATTATATATGTTTCATGTCCTTTAATCTATAAGTATTTACTCCCTCTCTTTTCAAAACATATAAGCATATTTCCAATTATAAAATCATGATAGAAGGTCATCATCAAGATGTTGAACCGATTATTAAATAAAATAATTTTAATTATTATGTAAACCTTCTTTAAATTACTTCAACATTTCCAAACACCCATTTAAAAAATACCTCGAGAAGCCATGGATATGGTTTTGTTTATTGTTTCAATGGTTGCACATGATGGGTCTTAGGTTCATGGTTGCACATGATATGGTTGTGTTTATTGTTTCAATGGTTTCACATGACTCTTATGAATTATTTTTTGGTTCTATATAAATAATTTAGGACCTAGATGTCATATTCTAGGGACCAATGGCCATGCACAAGGCTACAAATTATCCACAAAACATGACCTCTATAGGAGGTCAATATCCTTAGAGTGGGATATGGATTCCATTATAAGGTTTTTTGCATGACAGGTGGGTCTCATACCATGGTTTGGGGGAGAAATCTAGGGAATTATTCCCTAGATTAATATTATTGATCTAAGGTGCCACAATCAAGGCCGTAAACCACAACATAGACCCTTTAAAGTGTACATTTGGAATACAAGTGGACTATAGTCATGAACCTAATACCCATCCATGATGATCAATAAAACCTCAAAATGTCACCCATATTCAACTAATTGGATGCCAAAGAATCCCTAGAGAGGACTTGTGTTATGGTTTTTAGGTGTTTTTAGATGGTGGTTCATGAGCTCGAGAAGGTTTAGTTAGGGCTTTAGGACATTGTTTCCAACTTGCCATATTTGTGCCTCTACACCCATTTTCAATGTACAAAACATAATCATGATGCTTATATCCCTCTTAAAGGCCAATTAATTTATGTTATGTTGGTTTGAGGACTTGTTCAAGGCTCTTGAAGACAACTTGTTCACCCATCCATGGTCTTGTGTGGTGACCTGAGGACTTTCTCATGGTGCTTGAGCTAGATATGGAATAGAAATTGCATTGATTTCATCTTATGATTTTTTTTGTGGTTCTATATAAATAATTTAGGACCTAGATGTCATATTATAGGGACCAATGGCCATGCACAAGGCTACAAATTAACCACAAATCATGCCCTCTATAGGAGTTAAATATCCTTAGAGTGGGATATGGGTTCCATTAGAAGGATTTTTGCATGACAGGTGGGTCTCATACCATGGTTTGGGGGATAAATATAGGGAATCATTCCCTAGATTAATATTATTGATCTAATGTACCACAATTAAGGCCTTAAACCACAACATAGACCCTTTAAAGTGAACCTTTGGCATACAAGTGGACTATAGTCATGAACCTAAGACCCATCCATCATGATCAAGAAGACCGCATAATGTCACCCATATTCAACTAATTGGATGCCAAAGACTCCATAGAGAGGACTATTGTCATGGTTTTTAGGTGTTTTTGATGGTGGTTCATGAGCTCAAGAAGGTTTAGTTAGGGATTTAGGCCATTGTTTCCAACTTGCCATGTTTATGCCTCTACACCCATTTTCAATGTACAAAACCTAGTCATGATGCCTATATCCCTCCTAAAGGCCAATTAAGTTATTTTATGTTGGTTTGAGGACTTGTTCAAGGCTCTTAATGGAAAATTGTTCACCCATTCATGGTCTTATGTGGTGACCTGAGGACTTTCTCATGGTGCTTGAGCTAGATATGGAATATAAATTGCATTGATTTCATCTTATGATTTTTTTTATGGTTCTATATAAATAATTTAGGACCTAGATGTCATATTCTAGGGACCAATGGCCATGCACAATGATACAAATTAACCACAAAACATTCCCTCTATAGGAGGTAAATATCCTTAGAGTGGGATATGGGATCCATTAGAAGGATTTTTGCATGACAGGTGGGTCTCATACCATTGTTCGGGGGAGAAATATAGGGAATTATTCCCTAAATTAATATTATTGATCTAATGTGCCACACTCAAGGCCTTAAACCACAACATGGACCCTTTAAAGTGGACCTTTGGCATACAATTGGACTATAATCATGAACCTAAGACCCATCCATGATGATCAAGAAGACGTCATAATGTCACCCATATTCAACTAATTGGATGCCAAAGATTCCCCTTGTGTCATGGTTTTTAGGTGTTGTCGATGGTGGTTCATGAACTCGAGAAGTTTTAGTAAGATCTTTAGCCCATTGTTTCCAAATTGCCACGTTTATGCCTCTATACCCATTTTCAATGTACAAAACCTAATCATTATGCCTTATATCCCTCTTAAAGGTCAATTAAGTTATGTTATGCTGGTTTGAGGACTTTTTCAAGGCTCTTGATGACAACTTGTTCACCCATCCATGGTCTTGTGTGGTGACCTGAGGACTTGTTCATGGTGCTTGAGCTAGATATGGAATAGAAATTGCATTGATTTCATCTTATGAATTTTTCTGTGGTTCTATATAAGTAATTTAGGACCTAGATGTCATATTCTAGGGACCAATGGACATGAACAAGGATACAAATTAACCACAAACACATGCCCTATATAGGAGATAAATATCCTTAGAGTGGTATATGGGTTCCATTAGAAGGTTTTTTGCATGACAGGTGGATCTCATACCATGGTTCACTGGAGAAATATAGGGAATTATTCCCTAAATTAATATTATTGATCTAATGTGCCACAATCAAGGACTTAAACCACAACATAGACCCTTTAAAGTGGACCTTTGGAATACAAGTGGACTATATTCATGAACCTAAGACCCATCCATGATGATCAAGAATACCTCATAATGTCACCCGTATTCAACTAATTGGATGCCAAAGACTCCTTAGAGAGGACTTATGTCATGGTTTTTAGGTGTTGTCGATGGTGGTTCATGAGCTTGAGAAGTTTTAGTTAGGGCTTTAGGCCATTGTTTCCAACTTGTTAGACCTTAATACTAATTATTGGTTCATGTATGGGTTGTTTTCCTATATTTCCACCTAAGTTTCATAATTTTTATAGTGATAATTAATAAAATAAATTACCCCTTCATAAAAAAATCAAAGAGTAAATATTTATTCTTAATACAATTTAAAAAAACAAATACTAAAATCCTTTAATTATAATAATTATTACTTATTTTTTATATGTAATCTACTCAATATGAAAATGTAGAAATAACCTTCGATTTCACCCATACGCACCATACACTTTGAGTCCAGGACAGGGTTTCATAAGGCGACAAGGTTTGGTAAGGCGAGACTGAGTAGACCGAGCAGACTGAGACTGAGACCGAGAAAATAAGCCCATCCAAGACTGAGCAGACAGATCAAGGAGACTTTGTTACCTATCTCTTGCTACTCTATTCGAGGGTCAAGTCATCCATCTCCTGCTTACTCTAATCAACTAGGGTCGGGTCATCCGAGACTGATCATATCGGGGAAGGAGACATGATAGTGTCGAGGGCCTGCACCCATACGATTTGAGGAGACAGGATTTGGTAATGCAGACTTTCTTTAATGCACCATTGTCGAGGGAAAAGAGGCACGAGAGGTACATTTGAGGCATAGGGAAAGGAGGGAAAGATCATAATGAGAAAGGAGGCTCGAGACTGTCGAGGGAAAGGAGGGAAAGATCATAATGAGAAAGGAGGCTCGAGACTGTCGAGGGAAAGGAGGCGTGCGACTGTGGGAAAGAATGGTGAGTATAACCTTTGCACACTCAAATTTTGAATTTATTTGATAATTAGTAAAAGGGAGCCATGCTCAACCTAGATTTTGGGCATATTTGTTCACCACTATTCCATCGCATCCAAGCCCTACTTCAGCATTTCGATTTACCTCATTTATTAATTTTTTGAATAGAGACAACGATCAAATCTTCCATTTTGTCTCTTGTTATTAATGGCAAATCAACAACTCAACACACCTATCTTTTGTGTTGGATCATGTTGTCATTGATGTCAATGGTTTGATTATTTGGGAGATTGTTGGATCATATGTCATTGATGTAAATGGTTTGGTTTGATTGATGTCAAGTAATTGATCGATATGATGCCCTTGATGAGAATGATATATGTCCAAGTGAAAACCAATTGATAAAGATGGATCATTGATATGATGCCCTTGATGAGAATGATATATGTCCAAGTGGAAACCAATTGATAAATATGGATCATTTCTATGATGCATTGATGAAGATGGATCAATGAGTTGTCATTGATACATGATGCATAGTTGACATATATGATGCAGTGGTGAATTGATGCAAAGATGAATCATTATTGTCTTATCATGGTTGATACGGTGCACAGATGGATGAACTCCAAAGTGGTCCCCTTATGGTGAAAGTCCTCATGGGAAGACGCTTTACGGATTGAGTTATCCTAGGAGAACGGTTGGAATACCCATGCTTGTATGTGGAATAATGAGATGAAGATCAATGAAGTTGTTGGTGAAACTATCCTAGATGGATATTGCTTGACATGCCATTTCCAGTGGTATGTGGAATGTCACATAACTCCTCACAGTTTGAGAGTTATGGTCTTATGAAGTTGGAGGACCCCCATATGATGGCTTGAAGCCCCCAAGGTCAAAGAAGTAAAAGTGCTTGAAAAGAAGAAATAATTATTTAAATGATAAAGTAAAGTGACAAAATCAAGATAGATTATTTAAATGATAAAGTAAAGTGACAAAATCAAGAAGGAATATCTAATGATAAAGTATTGGAGAACTTTCTATTCATGGAAAGTGGTTAACCCTAAAATAAGGAAAATAGGTTAAGTGACCTAGAAATGGGTTAAGTAACCTAAAAATGGGTTAAGTGACCTAGAATATGAAAGTATAAATAAGAAACTAGGATCTCTTGTAATATGTACATTTGGTGAGAATCCCTTTTGTGGATCAATGGAGAGCTTCTTGTGAATATCTTTTGGACTATTGATGGAGATCTTCTTATGAGAGAATCTTGTTGATGTGGATCTCTTGAGCATGATTGAAGATCTATTCTAAGGAAGAGAGTGAGAGGAGGATCTCATGGACGCATCAAAGTTTCGGCAATGTCGAAGATCTTGACGAAAAAAGTCTCGGATTCACAGAAAACCCTATTTTCTTATGCCCACGCGGGATGTCTATGTATAGGGCGCATGTACATGCGGGCCGGCTGTGTATAGGGTGAGTGTACATGCGGGCTGACTGTGTATAGGGAGTGTGGAATGAATAACCTCATGGAGATTTGTGTTTGAGTTGGTGCCAAGCTCTTGGATGATGAGGCAGGTTCCAGATCTGCATTATATGGCCTCATATCTATCACTAAGACACTGGTATGGTTACATTATTGTCTTGATAGATGCTATTGTTTGATATGTTGTGAATGCTTAGGGAATTCTTGGTATGGCTTCTATGATGTGGCTCAATTTGGTTGATTTGGTGGATG
>ML780753.1:243184-268886 GCA_009831015.1 Picea engelmannii
CTTGTCTATTGTTTGTATGTGATATGTCGTCTAATATTTTGGCTTGTTTCTTTCATTGTCCTAACATTAAAATGTATTGTGGGTATTATCTTGACAAATGCAACACATTGTTTTCTTGGTATTCCTTAGATTGTGGGGACCATATCAAGAGAGACCATCAAGAGAGACCATCAATGGCCATAGGGATAGAGACCATCTTATTTAGAGAACACTAAAAAATACACAATTTGTACAACTCAAGAAAAAATTAATATGGCAGAAAATACAAAATTCTATGACTTTACCATAACTTAAATATTTTTTTGTTACATGTTCTATACATATGAATTATTTGCATGAGGTGATTATTATAGTCCTTGATTTGCAAGGACTAAAAAGAGGAGAGGATGTATTTGAATCATGTTTTCTTAAAAAGATGAGAGGATGGATTTTTGAATCGTGTTTTCTTTTGGTCCAATGAAGGGGGGAATGAATAGGAACCTGGATCATGTAAATGAATGTTGTATCTTACTTTGAAATCCTTATGTGACATTCCTCTTATGAAACAAGGATTTTATCATTTTTTCTTTATTACATTGTTATTTTTTTGGAATAAAAAGGTTGCTATAAGGCCAAAGAATTAAGGGTGAAATGCTCCACTTGGGAGGGTTCTCAAGGTAAGTTATCTAACCTTACCCCTTTGATCATTGAAGTTATTGTTCATGCATTAACATAGGACATCTAATGGCTCTATCCTTTTGCTTGGACAACCTTTTAGTTCACCTTGATAGTACTAGGAAAGGTTTTCATAATGTGTTATCCTCAATCTAGATTGCATTGAGCGTCATTGACTTATATTAGTTCAAATCACACTAACTAGTTCTCAAAGAAACATATATATGTTGATCACACGAGGATTTGAAAATCATTTTTAACTTAAGTAGAAATTGATCACTTTTATGGATGCCCTAATGCATACTTTGCTTGGAATGGTTGAAATCAATACAACATAACTAGGGTTGAAAATAAATTTTATTGCAACATTTTGAAGGAGTGTTGTTCTAGGTTTTTATAAACTATCATTGGATATATTGGAAGGTCCAACAACATCATTCAAAGTGAAATCGTTGCATGTTCTTTATTGTTGTTATAGTATTTTTCTAGTATTCCTTTTTATGCAGAGATTTATTGTTGTGCGGGGCTATTTGTAACCCTCCTCTTTTTCCAATATTTCAAGGATTTCATTATATTCATTTCCATAGGTGTCCAAACAACTTTGAAGAGAGATAAATTACCTAGTTTCAAGCCTTGACATTACCTCCTATGTGTTATCCAAAACTCTATCCAGGATTGTTGTAAAACTGCAGAAGGATTCCACTTTCAATGGTGATTAAAGTGTTGATGTCTTGCAATGTTTTTATGACACCTTGTTTTCCACATCCCAAAGAAGCCAAAATATGTTAAGGAATTCCAAAGAACCTTGTAATTAGTCCAATCGTTGCCTCCTTTCACTATTGTATGAAGTTTTGTTAACCATATTTTGTTGTGGTGTTTGTATGTCTTTTGGCTTGGTTAGTTGACCACGATACATTCCTACCCTAACCACCCCAAACAATCTACCCAAATAGTGCAACATTTATATTGTTTTCTAGTTGAGATGGTCGATTCATGCTACAATCATGGTTCCAAAGAATTGATCTATATTGTATGATGAGAAACAAATTAATTTCTGAGTGTTGGTGAATGAATGATAAGTTTGGTTAATGATATAATTTTTGTGCCTTGACATATAATAATGAAATTTTCTAATCTAGTAGCATTGTATTTCTTCTAAAGTTATTACATTGATCTCGTTGCATTATTATCTATTTACAATAGTGACACTTCATGTGTTTCATGGCATATACTTATTGAATGGATGCAAACTTATATTGGTTATGAACTTGTTACAATGATGTTCTATTTCATTACTATCATAATGACCCAATTTCATGCTTAAATGTTTCATAAGTACTTGTTCATGCTTCACTTCTTGCACATATGAAATTTTCTAAATGACAACTATCTTGTGAATGAATATATACTTTTTACTTAGAAAGTTTCAACTTGAACATTGTATATTGCTTGATAAATAATTATGAGTAATGGTGCATTGGTGTGTTGTGTTGAATAAAGTAAGTGTTTTCCTTCCAAGCATTCATTGAACATTTTATTCTCTTACTTTTCTTGAAGCATCAGTTTAGAGAAGTCAACCCAAGTCAAACAAAGTCCTTGTCCTCACTTGTCTAGAAATGAAATGATAGGACTTAGTATTAGCCCCCTAGGAAAACCCTCCTTATGTTAGAAACCATGGCCTAGAAATGTAGTGGCAAGGGCACTAAGGTGATAGTGGGTGTCTTCCCTATCTATTTCCTCAAGCTCTCCCTCGCAGGGTAGGACTTTCCTTTGGCAAGAGTTTAAGCGGTAACATGATAAATTTAGCTAGAAACACCTCAAGCATGTGTTTTTAAGAAGGTATTTAACGACACCATATTAAAATGTATAACCCATGAGTAAATATAAAAAAAGAATATAAAATCATACATAAGGCCATCATAGTTTATTTGAACAACAAAGAAATAATTTCTTTGGAAGGTTTGAGTATTTATTTTTCCTCACCTTTTTAGGACAAAGAAGGCTTTGAGGCCAGGGAGATGTTAAATATGTAAATCTAAGTTAGAGTATTGTTTTTTGATATAATTATGTAATTGTTTTAAGAAGATAGTTAGTTTGAACAATCAGGTCAGTCAAATGACTCAACCAACCAACCAACAACTTCAATTGGATGACCTCTTTAGTGTGCAATCATAGCACCTTCTATAATTGGCTCAAAAATCAAATTTTATTTTTCTTTCTCAAAAATCAAATTTTATTTTTTTTTGCTCAAAAGTAAAAAAAAAAAAAAATTGCTCAAAAATAAAATTTTATTTTTTTTTAAAATAAATTGTTGTCGTCGCAATTTCGATGCACCATAGAAATTTTGTGATGCACTTGCTATACAAATCACAAAAAATTGTATAGGAATTTCGTGGAAATATACCATGTTTTTGTCTCAATTGCGATGACTCGTAGAAATCTTGCGACGCACTTGCTATACAAATCATGAAAATTGTATAGCAATTTCATGGAAATATACCCTATTGTCATCACAATTGTGATGACCTGTACAAATATTGCGACGAACTTGCTATAAAAATCATGAAAATTTGTATAGGAATTTTGTCGCAATATACCCTGTTTTTGTCTCAATTGCGACGACTTGTACAAATCTTGCGACGCACTTGCTATACAAATCATGAAAATTGTATAGAAATTTTGTGGAAATATACCCTGTTTTCATTGCAATTGTGATGACCTGTAAAAATACTGCAACAAACTTGCTATACAAATCATGAAAATTGTATAGCAATTTCGTCACAATATACCCTGTGTTCATCACTCTTGCGACGACCGCTTCGAAAGTTGATTCGTCCTAAAATTTTTACTTACTTTTCCTATATTGTCGAGTGTGTGATGATCTCTCTTTATTGTTGCTCTTGCGACGATAGCTCTACATTATATCATTTGCAACAATTTTCCTACTGTGTGACTCTTTCAATGATTTCTTTACTTAGTCGTTCTGGCAATGGTATTTCTTCTTTCATCACAATCGTGACAACTTCCCTACTTCCATCGCTCTTGCGACGTTAATCCAGGTTCATCGCACGTGCCATGTCACATGAAGCGACATTTGGGAGACTCAATATTCGTCGCAATATCCACTACATAATGTCGCAAGAGCATCAAAATAGTCGTCGCAAAATGACCCGAATTTGCTAGTGTGTAAATACTTGGAAAGAAGTGCGAAGGTGGCGGGCACAGAAAACAGAGACTAGGAATATGATCCATGAGTTTACTTGGTTCTTGGTTGTATGCTTCATTTGTAAATTTGTATATCGCGGAACTCCGAGTCATTTTTTTAGCCAGACTGCCTGCAAGTCCGGCTGTCAATTTGTATAGTGCAGAACTCTGGGTGGTGTTTGTAGGACATAGAACTATAGAGGAATGATTTTCCCTTTAATATAGCTTATGTGATGGAAATGTAGTATGGCTCATTTTAGCACTTTTCCATCCATAAACAATGGTAATATTGAGCCCACCAGCCTTGGATCCCATGTGTCAATTTGTATATCGCGGAGCTTCGAATGTTGTTTGGAGGTCACAGAAAAAAAGAAGTGCAATGTAGATCCAACGAGCACGTAAGTCCACCTATCAATTTGTATATCGCGAAACTTTGGGTGCTACTTGTAGGACAAAGAACAATAGAGAGACAATTTAGAGAAAGGGGAAGTGCTCGGTCGAAACGTGTGAATCCGCCAAGCCGTGCAGCAAGGCATTTTCAGAAAAAAATGATTAAGTAACCAAGAAGAGAAACTACAGGGGATAAAAGAGTGGGAAAATAGAAAGGCAGAGGGCAGTTTTCATAAGCTCAAATTGGTTTCAAACAAGCCCCATTGTTGTAAAACCATCATTTTCTACTAATTGTCAGCAAATGCTTTGTTTAAGATTAGATGTTATTGCAACCTGTGGGTGTAAGTATGTTCTTGATACATTCTTCCATGACTGTAACATATTAACTTAAGTATTAAACTTCATTTTCTACTAATTGTCAGCAAATGTTTTGTTGAAGATTAGATTTTATTGGAACGTGTGGGTGTAAGTGTGTTCTTGATACATTCTTCCATGACTGTAAAATATTAACTTAAGTATCAAACTTCTTGCATTATGGATTGTTGACATTAAAACTTAATAATTGCATGTCTAGAAACAAGAATGAAGATTTTGTTGCAACATTGTACTTTGGTATTGCTATGCTCTATCTGAATTTGGAATAGAATTGAACATTGGTTTGAAACTGTGTGTAATCCATTTTGCATAAAATCCTGGTGGATTGACACAGTGCATTGACATATAATTGTTAGATGTTCCATCTTAGAACAAATAACCTAAGTAAACAAAATAGCGATGAACTACGAGACCATCGAACCATGCCAATGAGAACATGCATTAAATCTAGAAAAGAAGCAGTAACAAGAACTCCAAGGCAAAAAAATTTAATAGAAAATCCATTTAAAAAAAAAAAAAAAAATAGCGAGCATTGTACATGTATCCTTATAAATTGGAGCCAGTTCTTTGGGCCAAAACATTGAACGTATCTTCCACAAACAAATGCATGGGATCCGCAGTATGCAGTATCATTGTAGTTTTCTCCTCGATGAATCATCCTGTGGTAAAATTGATAGTTTTCAGAAGATTCCTGTGAGGAAGAAGATGAAAAATGTTGCAGGGAAAATGGAATAGCCCTTAATGGAAAGTTAGGACACAACTAGAAACCGTCTCTGCACAGTCGAAAAAACTTCAGGGACACAGGTTGCACATGCAATTTCAGAGGCCCAAATTAGTCCATTCTGGGTGTAAGGAGATGACTAGTACAAATATGCCTTACAACAATGAGAGTTCTGGTCATGATTCCCAAAGATGTTAATTGTATATCTAGAGAAAAGGATAGTAGTCCCGCAAGTGAATAGATTTTTGGCTTGAAATATATCTTTGGGAGCATCAACATATCATTTCTTTACAATGAAACTCTTCCACCCAGAACAGACTAATTTTTACCTCTGGAATTCCTACTTTCGAGATGCAAAGTGGCTATTGCGTTCAATGTCGGTTTCTTTTCTGAAATGTCTTTTGGTGTTGTCAGGACCGCCATCACTGATTTGGGAAGTTCTACTCATTATCGTTGATTTCAATTTGGGTGCAGGAGTGGGAACATCCTCTGCATTGCCATCATCCATTGTCGTATCATCACCCATCAAATCATCTTCTTCTGGCTCGAAATCCATGACATCAACCTCTATGTCAGCCATCAATGTGGCTGGGCAGGTTCTCTGAGTAGGCAGTGTTGCCTTGGAATTCTTTGGCTTGAAATATATCTCTCGGTGTACCAAGAGACCATCTCATTTTTTGGTCCTGGGTAGAAGGAGATGAGTAGTAAGAATATGCCCTAGAATAGTGGAACCTTTATCCATTATGCCCAAATGTGTTTACTTTATCTAGACAGAACTACTGCCACATGTTAACGAGAATTTTCGTTTTCTCCAGACGATGTTTCAAATGAAATTTGGGGAGGGATAATATAACCCTCCACAAATTATGTTTTAATGTGTATCAATGGAATATCTCCTCGAGCCTTTCGCTAATCAATGACAATATCTAGGGTTCATGCAGAATGATTTGTTACCATTAAATCCCACTAATTTCATATTTAGAAAAAAGTGTGAAGGTCGCAGTGATGGAGAAGAGAGATTAAGAATTAGATATTTCTTAAAGGTGCCAACCCGTTGGCGCACGAAACCAGGTTGCATCATGTTTGAACAAAATACTTGGAAAGGATAACAGTCTTCTCTGTAAATCTTGGTTTAATTCGTAGTAATGACAAATCTTCTCCACCCTTCCGGACATTAATGATAATCTTAACGGTTCCTGCAGGATGAACCACTAGCATTAAAGCTTAATTATTGAATATCTGGAAACAAGTATGAAGGTAGCGGTGATGGATAATTGCGATGAAGCATTGTACATTTTGTGCACCCGCCAACCCACGAAACAGATTCCAAGAAATGCCTAAGTATGAAAATAAGTCAGGTGGGTTACAAAAAAAAAAGGGCAGAATATATACCCAGGAGACGTGAGGGATCGATTGTCATATTGCATTTCAGTGATAGATGTCATCCATCAATTTGTATGTCGTGGAATTTCGGTTGCTACTTGTGCATAGGGGAAGAATGGAAGCTCAATGTCGAGAGGGAAATTTGTATATTGTTGAACTTCGGGTTCTGTATATAAAATCATGAGACATTCAGAAAAAGGACCAAGTAAACAGAAAGAGAAATCATATGAGATGAAGGGGAATTTGTTTGCTAATTTGTAAATCATGGAAGTCTGGGTGCTAGTTGCAGGCAACGGAACAATGGAAATGCAATGTTAAACTTGCCTATGTAGGAACCTGTGATTCAAAAAGTTTGTTCAATATGAAATGGGGAAGCGATCGGTCGGGATGGTGATATAAAAGTAACAATGGAAATCTAAAGACATGAATCCGCCAAATCCCGCACCTAGACATTTTCCGAAAAACAAGTAAAGAAAGGGAAAGCAGAGGGAAAAGAGAAAGCAGATGGCAATTTTTGGAAGCAGGAATTGGTCTTAACAGTAACTATGGAGTGCATTAAACATGTTAATAGGTTCTTCAATCAATGAATAGATACAGCGAGCAATGTTTATAGTTTCCGGGATCTGTTTCTATAAGAGAAGCATCGAAAATTTACACGACAATAATTTTTTGGATGTTTAAGTAAAGTTTGTGTACTGTTAGCTTCATCGCAAGTACAAAAATGACGAATTTGAATTTAATTTCCTCTCGTTCATATGATTGTTCCATTAGAATTCGCATAGTATATATCTTTTATTTCAATTTGTTTGCTAATTTGTGGGTCACGGAAGTCAGGGTGTTGTTTGTGGGCGGTCGAACAATGGAAATGCAATATTGAACCTGCCTATCCGGTAACTCGCCTATTCAGAAAACCATGAGCCAAAACTTTTGTACAATATGAAAAGGGGAAGTCATCGGTTGGGTTGGTGATATAAAAGTAACTGAAATATGAAGACGTGATTCCGGCAACTTCTGCACCTAGAAATTTTCTGAAAAATGAGTAATACACACTAAATATGTACTATAAAGTATGAACATGAGATTTTATAGAGCATGTACGGATCCCGCATTCAATACTTAGCCACCTTTTGCATCACGGATTCTCGGGTTGGCAAGCTCAAAATCGGGCCTCTATTGTTCCATGGCCCACAAATAGCACCTAGAATTCTGTGATATACAAATTGACAAGCGGACCTACGGGCTAGTTGGGTCAACATTGCACTCCTATTGTTTTGTTTCATACAAACAACACTCAAAGTTTCGTGATATAAAAATTGATAGATGGACTCCAAGGTTGGTGGCCTTAAGATTGCTATTGTTTACAGATGGTAATCCCTATCAACTATTTAACATTATCTAAAAATATTATTTTCAATACTAAATTATCAATATTAAATATTCATATTGTACAATTTAATTAGACAAAAAAATTTGTACAATATGAAACGGGGAAGTGGTCGGTCAGGCTAGTGATATAAAAGTAAGTGAAATCTGAAGACGTGAATCCACCAACTTCTGCACCAAGAAATTTTCTGAAAAAATGAGTAATACATAATATGTACTTTTAGAAAGTACAGACATGATATTTTATAGAGCATGTACGGATCCCACATTCCATACTTAGCCACTTTTTGGATCGCGGGTTCTCGGGCTGGTGGGCTCAAAATTGGGCCTCTATTGTTCTGTGTCCTACAAATAGCACCCAAGAGTTTCGTGATATACAAATTGACAGGTGCACTTGTGGGTAGGCTGGCTCAACATTTCATTTTTATTGTTTTGTGTCCTTCAAATAGCACTCGGAGTTCCGCGATATACAAATTGACAGATGGACTCTAGGGTTGGTGGGCTCAAGATTGCGATTGTTTACAGATGGTGATCCCTATCAACTATCTAACACTACCTAAAAACACTATTTTCAATACTAAAGTATTAATATTAAATATTGATGTTGTACAATTTAATTACATAAAATTATTAAAGGATGTTAAATATCTTATTTAAAAGAAAAACCCGTGTATTCAGAAACTTTCGTTCCAAAATTTTTGTGTAATATGAAATGGGTAAGAGGTCGGTCAAGCTGGTGATATAAAAGTGGGTGGAAATCTGAACACATGTATATGTCAAGTTCCACACCTAGAAATTTTCTGAGAAACGAGTAATACATACTAAATATGTACTTTTATAAAGTATGGGCATGAGATTTTATAGAGCATGTATGAATCCCTCATTCCATACTTAGCCACTTTTTGGTTCGTGGGTTCTCGGGCTAGCGGGCTCAAAATTGGGCCTATGTGTTTTTGTACCCTACAAATAGCACCTAGAGTTCTGTGATATACAAATTGACAAGCGGACTTGCAGGCTATTTGAATTTTAAGGGCCTCGTGTTGATACAATAGCACAATTGGACTGGGCCAGTTTATATTTATTTATTACAATATGAAATGGGGAAGCAGTCGGTCAGGCTGGTGATATAAAAGTAAGTGAAATCTGAAGATGTGAATCTGCCAACTTTCGCACCTAGAAATTATCTGGAAAATGAGTAATATGTACTAAGTATGTACTCTTATAAAGTATGGACATGAGATTTTTAGAGAGCATGCATGGATCCCGCATTCCATTATTGGCCACTTTTTGGATTGCGGGTTCTCGGTCTGGTGGGCTCAAAATTGGGCCTCCATTGCTCCATATCCTATAAATAGCACCCAGAGTTCCGCGATATACAAATTGACAGGGAAACTTGTGAACTGGCTAGCTCAACATTTCTGTGTTTTCCAAACAACACTCGGAGGAAATGAGTAATACATACTAAATATTTAATTTTGTAAACTATGGATATGAGATTTTATAGAGCATGTATAGATCCCTCATTCCATGCTTGGCCACTTTTTGGATCGTGGGTTCTTAGGCTGGCAGGCTCAAAATTGGGCCGCTATCGTTCTGTACCCTACAAACAGCACCTAGACTTCCGCAATATACAAATTTCTATTGTTCCATGTCCTCCAACCAACAGTCAGACTTCCGCGATAGAAAAAGTGACAGACGTAATCGAGGACTGGTAGGCTCAAGATTGCCATTGTTTATGGATGGTCATCCCTATCAACTATCTAACATTATCAAAAAATATGATTTTCAAATACTAAATTATTAATATTAAATATCGATATTGTACAATTTAATTACATAAATTATCAATATTGAACCCGCCTATCTGGTAACTCGCCTATTTGGAAAAACTGCGAGCCAAAAATTTTGTACAATATGAAACGGGGAAGTGGTCGGTCAAGTTGATGATATAAAAGTAAGGAAAATCTGAAGGCTTGAACCTGCCAACTTACGTACATAATTTTTTTTTGAAAAATGAGTAATACATACTAAATATGTACTATAAAGTATGGACATGAGATTTTATAGAGCATGTACAGATCCTGCATTCCATACTTAGACACTTTTTGGATCGCGGGTTCTCGGGTTGAAGGGCTCAAAATTGGGCCTCTATTGTTATGTTCCCTACAAATAACACCTAGAATTCCGCGATATACAAATTGACAAGAGGACCTACGAGTTGGCTAGCTCAGCATTGCACTTTTATTGTTTTGTGTCCTCCAAACATCACTTGGAGTTATGCGATATAAAAATTGGCAGACGGACTCCAGGATTGGTGGGCTCAAGATTACCATTGTTTATGGATGGTAATTCCTATCAACTATCTAACATTATCTAAAAAAATTATTTTCAATAATAAATTATTAATATTAAATATTGTTGTTGTGTAATTTCATTAGACAAAAAAGTTTGTACAATTTGAAATGGGGAAGCAGTTTGTTGGGCTGGTGATATAAAAGTAAGTGGAAATCTGAACACGTGTATTCGCCAACTTCGACACCTAGAAATTTTCCGAGAAATGAACAATACATACCAAATATGTACTTTTATAAGTATAGACATGAGATTTTATAGAGCATGTATGGATCCTTCATTCCATACTTAGCCACTTTTTGGATCGCGGGTTCTGGGGATGGTGAACTAAAAATTGAGGTTGTATTGTTCTGTGCCCTACAAATAGCACCCAGAGTTCCGCGATATACAAATTGACAGGCGGACTTCCGGGCTGCCTACCTCAACATTTCACTTCTATTGTCCCGTGTCCTCCAAACAACACTCATAGGTCCGCAACATACAAATTGGCAGACGGACTCCAGGACTGGCAGGCTCAAGATTGCGATTGTTTATGAATGTTGATCCTATCTAACATTATCTAAAAACATTATTTTTGAATACTAAATTAGTAATATTAAGTATTGATATTGTACAATTTAATTACATAAAACTATCAAAGGATGTTAAATCGCTTATTTTAAAAAATATGAAGGAAACAAAACAAAGTCTTTTAAAATTATATCACCGCAAGCATAACAACGACCAATTTGAATTTTAAGGGCCTCTTGTTGATATGATAGCACAAGTGGACTTCGCACAGTATATATTCATTGATTTCAAATTATTCTAGGAGATTAATTTTAATAAGTTCATAGATCAAGGAAAAATGCTAAAACAAGCCACATACTCCATTTGCGTCACAGTGTGTTAGGGTCCTAACCCGCACATAGGTAGATCAATATATTCAGATGTAATAAAGGTCAATATTAATAAGGCCTTTCAATAAAATGGAATAAGGCGGATGTAAGAAGACCTAATAGAATCTTCCACTTCTAGAAGGATCTTCCTCTAGATGCTTCTCTTGATAGACATATTTAGTATAAATAAGGGTCGAGGGTATGAAAAACCTAGCTTGGAGATTATTGTAACAGAGCGTTGCTCGACTGGAGGTTGCCCCCTTGAAGAGGCCCGTGAACATTGCTTTCTAAATCAAAGTATTATTTATGTTGTTGTTCTTATATCATTTCTATGTTATTGTGGAGATTATGTTGGTTATATTACTGTTATTCTGCCATTTCTAGCATTTTAGTTTTTGTTCTGCATACTTTTTATATCTCGCATATTACAAGTGGTATCAGATCACTTTCCTTGGTAGAAATTGTGGGAATTTTTTTTTCAGGGTAGAGACGTATTCCAGTGTCTTTAAGCCACAGAGATTTGTCGTTACGTTCATAAACCCGCGGTTGAGGGATTCATACACGCAAGAAATACAAGTGGTTCTTAAGCGCACATTTGTTGGCCACCCTTGTAACCCATGTTGGTACCCCTTAGTGTGGTAGTGCATCAGACAACACCTTTGTGTGGATCGGCCTAGATTTCCTGAAGCCCTCTTTAGATAAACCAATTAGTTGCCTGACTGTTATAGTGCCACCGAGAACAGCACTCGGGAAGATACTCTCTAGTACCTGGGTAGTTAGGTAGTACAACTAAGGGTATGGTCTATCCTCCTTAGTTAGTTCCCTGAGATATTGGGTAGAGTACTATTGTTGGACCTCACACGTATATCAGAGAGCTATAGCATAGGGCAAACCCTTGTCTATAGAACCCTTGAATACCTAACCCTTGGGGGAAAAAAACATAAACAAATTAAAACAGACAAGATCTGTTGTTGCGCAACTGTGTTCGGGTTTCCAAATCACTACACTTTTCTTACTGGTTAAGCATTTGGGGATTTCATCACTGCAGTATTCTTCAGACTGGAGTATAACTCCGTAGGTGTCAAAATAAATAAATAAATAAAATCTAGAAATTTTTTCACCATTATTTGAGACCTATTCCATTGGATTCATCTCTTCTCCCTTATCACATTCATCCATATCATTTTTTGGAAATAAATTTGACCCTGCCCGCCCCTTTTCAGTTCACCCATCCTCATGGCCCATACCCATAGCCAAGACCTAGAAGATTGCTTCAAAACCTTGCAATCTAGTCTCCTCGAGACCCAAAACGAAGTGAAACAACTCAGTGCCACTGTTGCCTCCATAGATACATCCATCAATACAACCATAAATACAACCATGCAGTCCTCAATGGAGGAAGTCAAACAAGAACTCACCACCCAGCTTGAATATGTCTTTGCATCACTCTGCACCAAACTGAAGATCCCTATAGATGACCCTTTCTCTGACGCACCTCCAAAGACTAAAGGTGAACATTCCTCCCATTCCCATACCTTTCAGCACCATCACTTTCAACGTGACCTACGCCTCTCACGGGTGGATGTGACCAAATTTGATGGCTCAGACCCCACTAGTTGGGTAACCCAAATGGAAAATTAATTCTCTTTATACGACATTACAGATGACTTGGCCAAACTCTGGTATGGTGTTCTCCATCTAGATCAAGAATGTTGGCAATGGTGGTAATGGAGAAAAACTTCACGTCAAGGGTATATTGCTTGGACCCAATTTGTGACTGAGCTTTATGAACGCTTTGACACTGACACGAACCATTTGGGTCATTTGAAAAACTTGAAACAATCAAGAACAATAGAAGACTTCATAGTTGCCTTTGAGCACCTGGCTTTTCGAATAGAGGGCATGATTGATGCTTTCTTTTGAGAGTGTTTTATCATTGGCCTCAAGGATGAGATTCGGACCCATGTCCTCATGGCTCGACCTTTGAGTTGGGTGGAGGATACTAAAAGAGCTAAAGAAGCACAACATATTGTATCCTCTCAAAACTAAAAAACCCTCCTTTACCCCTCGCCCTAAACCCATAAATCCCACTACTCCCTTCGCCCCATTAAAGATCCAAAAATTGACTAGGGATGAAATGGTTGAACGCCAACTCAAAGGCATTTGTTATAATTGTGATGAAAAATATTTCTTGGCCACAAGTGTAAGGAACAAAATCTTTTTATGGCCATCTCTGAGGATATTTCATAAGAGGATCTTGAAACTCCCCTTGTGTCTGAGTCACCTGAAATCATTGACATAACCCCTCCCTCAGACCCTCCTGAAGTGGAACCGTTCATTTCCCTCAATTCTCTCACTGGCTTCACCGTTCCCCAAACCCTCAAGTTAATTAGTTACATCAAGCATCGAAAGGTCATCATTCTAGTTGATAGTGGAAGCACCCATAATTTTATTCATCATTGCATTGCCCAAGAAACTCATTTCTACATCCATGTCGTCAACAATTTCCAAATCATGATTGCCAATGGTAGTTCCATGAAATGTGGAGGGTGCTGTGAAAATGTGCATCTCCAAATTGGTGACTACCACCTAAAATCCCATATGTTTTCTATCAACATGGGCGGTTGTGACATTGTGTTGGGTGCAGACTGGCTAAGGAATTTGGCTCCCATTCTCATGGATTTTAAGGAATTAACCATGCAATTCGACCAGGAAGGCCACCAATATAAATTCCAAGGCATCATTGTTGGTTCACCTGAGGTCATTAGTTCCCATCGCATGGAAAAGCTGCTCAAAAAAGGTCATTCTAGTGTCATTGCATAACTCCATGCCATACAAATAACAAAGACACCTCTGGTGCCGCAAGACCTCCAAGCCCTCCTTTATAAACATCAAATGGTATTTTCTACTCCCCAAGGACTCCCTCCTTCCCGTGGTGTTCATGATCATTCCATTCCCCTTGTACCCGGAAGCCTTCCTCCCAATATCCGTCCTATCGCCACCCCTTTTCACAAAAAAATGAAATTGAGAAAATGGTCCAAGAACTCCTTAATGTAGGCGTTATCTTCCCTAGTATGAGCCCTTACTCTTCTCCTATAGTCATCATCCTGAAGAAAGAAGGTTCTTGGAGAATGTGTCCTGACTTTCGTACCCTCAACAAACTGACCATTAAAGACAAATTTCCCATTCATGTCATTGATGACCTTCTGGATGAATTGAGTGGTGCCCAATTCTTTACTAAACTTGATCTTCGCTCGGGCTATCACCAGATACGTATGAAAGAGGCAGACATTCCCAAGACGGCCTTTCGAACTCATGAGGGCCACTATGAGTTTTTGGTCATGCCCTTTGGCTTGTGTAATGCCCCCTCCACCTTCCAAAGCCTCATGAATCATGTCTTTCATCCCTTTCTAAGTCATTTTGTCTTAGTTTTATTTGATGATATCCTCATCTATCACAAAACCTAGACATACCATCTTACTCATGTGGATCGAGTTCTCCATCTACTCTCTCAGCACCAACTTTTCCTCAAACAGTCTAAATGTGCTTTTGGTGCCTCAGAAGTAGAATACTTGGGTCATCTGGTTGGTAAGGATGGCGTCAGGGTGGATTCAAAAAAGATTGAAGCTATGCAAGACTGGCTGCACCCAAAGACTCTCAAAATCTTGCGTGGATTTCTGGGCTTAACAGGGTATTATCACAAGTTTGTTAAGAATTATGGAAAGATTGCATCACCTCTCACTACTCTCCTCAAAAAGAACTCTTTCACTTGGAATCCAACCACTGCTCAAGCTTTTCAAACCTTGAAGATGGCCATGTGCACCACTCCGGTTCTAGCCCTTCCTGATTTCACAAAGACCTTTGTGTTGGAATGTGATGCCTCAGGGAAAGGAATCGGTGTTGTCCTTATCCAAGAGGGTCGACCTTTGGCCTTCACCAGTAAGCAACTATCTGAAAGGAATCTAGGAAAACCCATCTATGAAAAGGAAATTTTGGCTATTCTGCATGTCATTGATCTATGGCACCCTTATCTCTTGGGGCAACGTTTCCAAATTAAGACAGGCCATCAAAGCCTCAAGTACTTTCTGGAACAATGCATTTCCTCCCGGGAGCAACAAAAATGGGTGACTAAGATCTTTGGATATGATTATGAGATCATTTACAAGAAAGGCAAAGACAATGTGGTTGTGGATGCACTGTCCCAAAAATATGAAGAAGAAGGATCCCTTTTTTCTCTTTCCTTCATTGTACCAGATTGGCTCCAAGCTGTTCGCCATGAATGGCTACAAGATCCCAAAAGTTTGCATCTAATCCAGCAATTGCAGACCAATGCTCCAACTCCCCCAGGGTACTCTTGGCTCCAGGATGAGCTTCGATACAAAGGCCATTTGTATTTAAGTAAACAATCAAATCTTAAATCCACGGTACTTTCTAAGCTTCATGCTACACCCACAGCGGGGCACTCCGGGTTCACCAAAACCTATGACAGGGTCAAACGTTCTTTTTTCTAGGATGGTATGAAACAATACATCCATAATTTTGTTGTTGAATGTGATGTGTGTCAACGCAACAAGGGAGAAACAGTCAAATCTCCAGGCACACTACAACCGCTTCCGATTCCACCAACTATTTGGAAGGATATCTCTATGGAATTTATTACCGGCTTACCCAAATCGGGAAATAAATCGGTTATAATGGTGGTTGTGGATCGCCTTTCCAAGTATGCTCATTTCTGCACCCTTCAACACCCATTTACTGCATCCACGGTGGCTCAAATTTTCATGGACCAGGTCTTCAAGCTTCATGGCATGCCGCACTCTATTGTTTCTGACCATGACCCAACTTTCACAAGCAATTTTTGGCAAGAACTGTTCAAGCTACAAGGCACCCAATTGCATCTCAGCACAGCTTATCATCCCCAGACTGATGGTCAAACGAAAGTTGTCAACAAGTGTTTGGAAACATATCTGAGGTGTTTTTCCTCTGAAAAGCAAAATCAGTGGGCTCAATGGTTACCCCTAGCTGAATGGTAGTACAACACTTCCTACCATATAGCTACACTCATGAATCCTTTTGAAGCGGTATATGGACAGAAGCCACCTTCATTTCTCTCATACTTATCGGGTACCTCGAAGGTCTAGGTTGTTGACCAAACACTTACAGTTCGAGAGGATATTCTCTGTACCCTCAAAGAGAAATTGGTCATGGCACAGAATCTCATGAAGAANCCCCCCCCCCCCAATAAAAAATATAAAATAAAATAAAACAAGTCGCAGAAATTTGGTGAAGACTATTTGTATAAGCAAAGTGAGAATGATTTTGTGGATGTATATGCACAACAGTTGTAGAGATAGCTAGTTTCTTCAGATCTTGTACTATATATGCTTTCAACTTTGTTACAAACGTTGTCTGCGTTGTCTGAAAGATCCTTTCTCTAACATCTTGTTTCTTTGTTATATTTTTGAAGAGCATAAGTGGAATATTCCCTTTATGAAATTGAAGCTCCATTGACAAAAACAAATTTGAATAGCTATCGAACAATTACAGCTGCAACATCAAACAATGAAATATTTGTGTAACTTACATGAGATACATGCACATATGAAAGTAAAGGCCAAAACTGGATATGGAAAGCGGTACCATTTCCTTGTCGTTGTCCGAATATCCATCCTTTATATGGAGAATGTGTTGCGAACCAAGTTTTCTCGCCAGTGTGATAGCTATGCCAATGGTTCTGATTGGGTAAATATCATTGCTCTCTGTGAGCTGGCTGACAGTCGTGTCCACGACGAAACGATATTCTAAACAAACAGCGGGAATTTTTTCCACAACCCTTGTTTAGTTAAGAGAAATAATCTGATCACAATCACCACGGTCATATACTGTTTTCGGCAATATATGAAAATTTGTAATGGATATCCCATTACCCGGCAATATCGTTTCTGCATGTTTTTGGACAAGTTGTGTAGGAATAGTCAATGTCACTATCATCATGGCCTCTGTGTTTGTCATGTCAGCACACATAATGGATCTAGTTTTGTTTTCCTTGTCCAAGTAGGTGCTATAGACGACCATTATGTCCCCGACGAACACTTTTCTAGTTTGGTGGTTGTTCAAGCCCTCTATTGATAGTACTTTGGGTGTTACAAGTCTAGACTTGGTGACAATTTTTGAACAGGAAAACTAAAGTGAATGGTAGTGTGCATTTTTTTTTTATTCTTCTTTCATTGGCATAAACCTACAAGTACACGCATGGCTTCGATGAACTATGCAGCCAGAGTTTTGCAACCACACCTCTTAGTCTGTGGAACATGCGCTATGTTCGGCGTCTCACTTGTACTTGTTGACACTTCTTGTGAACTGCAAACCATGTATTCCAAATGAAATCAACATATTCACCATGTCTTAGATGAATAAATAGCCGAGGATATTTATTTGGTAAACATAGTAAGAGAGGATCGTATGCATCTTTACCTTTGGCCTTGTCGGTCTGTTGATGTCTGGGATGACTTAATGCTCTTGGCCATGTCACTAGTCCAACTTTTTCTGATGCAAGCATGTGCAGATGAACATCAGGACTAAACAAGCACATGCATTGTATATTGTTCATAAAAAGGACTAAATAAGCGTAAAATTGTATGCATCTAATTTTTTTGATTAGAAAAATGTGTAACAGTAAACAGGGCATGAGGGTGGGGCATCACAGCCAATTTGTATATTGCGGACCCCCGGAAGCTAGGGGAACAATCTTGAACCTGCCATCTTGGCACCCGCAACCCACAAAGCGGATAAGTATGGAATAAGGTAGAAGCGCGACCATAGATGTGAAATTGTTAGTTCGCTAACCGATGCATCAAGGCATTTTTGGAAAGACCACTAAGCAGATCAATTAGAAAACAAAAGGGATAATAGAAAATGGAAAAAGTATAAATAGGTAGGGCAGAAAGGCCCATTGCTTCCAACCCATCATTTTATACTCTAATATTATATGCTCTAGATGATAGAAGAGAAGTTACCCATGTTCTCACCTTAATAAATTGATCCAAGTTTGCGGACCCAATAAAAAAAAGAGAGAGATTTCCATAGTTGCTATACCTTTTAGAAGATTTTACCACAGAACCCTCTGCTATTGCACAGAACAATTCATCTTCTTGTCCAACCAACCTGTTTTTTCCAAGGTAGCAACATTGAATATGAAATGGACATGAAAGCAAGTTAGTATGAAGACATACATGTAAAATAAAGAGAAACAAGTCTATTTATTCCAATGTAACAGCAAACAGAATACGCATAATAAATTATATTTGAAGGAAGAAAAGAAGGAAAAATAAATAAAGAAATAAAAGAAAAAGGTGCAAAGCAGCAGAACAAGCACAACAAATATACAGATAGTAAATGAAAAAATGAACATCGGAATATGAAATAAGAGTACAGGTATCCACTTCTGTAATTCCTCGTCTACATTTCCACCAAAGAGTCCATTGTCCTCTCCAGCCATTCTATTTGTTTAAATGTAGCAATGCAGCGAAAACACAACAAACATGAAGTAGGTGAGTATGTAGGAAAGCATGTAATGAAGATAAGATAACATGTACGAAGGTACGCAACATCTACATACAATAAACTAGGTGAACACATATACAGACAATAAATGAAATACAAAACAACGCACTATGAAATAACAGTACAAGCATGCACCTTTCAATCTCCTCTTCAATCGATGCAGTCAAGACTCCATCGTTTTCTCCAGCTATTTTGTTTGTTTGAATGTGGGAACACATGAATGGAATCTAGTATGCACAGAAGAACAAGTAATATATACATACAGTAAAAGAGACTCAACGAATAGTCTAAAAGATAGGTAGAAATGTGAACCTTTGCGCTTATCCATCCATAGTTGTAAATGTGTAATTTTTGTTCCCTACCCAAAACATATTACAAGCCACAAAATATTATGAAATTGCATGGTTGCAGCTAAATGATTTTTTGTTTTCCATGGAAAAGTATCCAGATATTCTTCCACCGATGGAAATACATGTTTTTTATCCTCTACAAAGACTGTTGTGCCCACAATACAAGATTTTGGTTTCTTGTGGAAAACTACCCAGATATGCTTCCAAACATGGAAATATAATTTTGCAGAATCTTTGTTGTACATAGCATATCTCAAGTACAAGAAAAATTGTATCGTGGGCACACCAGACTGTGTAGAGGACAAAGAACAGGTATTTTCATATGGGCACATTTCACCATACACGGTTTATAAAAGAATCTTGTATATGCTTTATTTTAACAAAAAAACAACGGATATTGCAATTTCACATGCACTTTTCGAACTTTTTTTCATGCAACTATTTTCTTTCATGCCAGTACTGAAGCACTAGCAAAATCTCACAGTAGAACAGATATCGACCTCGCTAGATAGGGAAAATAACACAATTGCATATCGACTCATGGGTGTAGGGGTTGAACACCATAAAGAGCCCAAAAAAACAACAACAATAATAATAATAAAAAAACATCTCCAACTACTGGCAGGTGACCCCAACCCTGCAAAGCCGAATCAAACAAAAGAAAACAACAAGCACCAAATGAGCAAGAAAGCACAAACAGGCCCAACTGCATCCCCAGGGCCCCAAAGCATAAAACCGAGTGAATTTGATCTGGATTTTATGAGAAGAACTAAATAAATACAGATTATTAACAGGTTCTTAACACAAAATAACATAGATACATTAAAACTGGTTTTCTATTCAATAATGAGATAAGCTGAAAATGTAAAATGCAGCGGAAACAAGCTTGTTGGAATGGTGGTGGCTTATCTCTGAGAAGAGATGTGGTGGATGTGCTCATTCACAAGAATATGATTACAATGAGTCTCTGAAGGAATTTTTACAATAAGAAGGAATTCCAAAAACCTAACCCTAGGAGATGAAGCACCAAAAGTCATGTGGGCCCCATTTGGGTATGTCAGTACATCCACTTCTCGGGGTCGTAACTTTTGCATATGATCTCCGTTTTAGGCGTATGATAGCCCGTTGGAACGACATCGTCGAGGAGATTCATTTTAGGTGAAATTTTGAAATAACTTTCATATTGCAAATCTATTTTCCCAAAAAACATCATTTAGGGCCTCAAAACGACTCCAGAAGTGAAAACTGCTAAAAATACTAAATTACCAAAATTGCCAGAAAATTGTTTTGAGACAATTGGAAAAGGTGGGTGGCCACTGGTATCCACCTAGATCAATCCTCCATCCTTAGGAATCAATGGTCTCCATTGTGTTGAGGTCCCCCATCAGATGAGGAAATTTCTGCTGAATTTGGTCCCGGGTGAGCCACTTGCCTTGGTGCAGGAGTTGCCCTACTTTGACAACTCGATAAATATGGATCCTTTGTTGTCGAGTGCCCTTGATCTATGTGTCCACAATCTAATCATTGGATTCATGTTGTATGCAGTCGGGGTTGAGCTCTCTTGGTGTAAATTGTTCTACTACTTCTGAGGTGTCCAATAATGGTGGGAAGTAAGGGCGAAGGAGATTTGTGTTGAACACTGGGTGCAGGCCAAGGAAAGGAGGAATGTTGAGCTCAAAATCATTATCCCCCATGGCCTTGTTGATCCAGAATCAGATCCAGGAGGCTTGTCAGGTCTAGAAAAGGCTCAAAATGAAAGTTCTCAAAATTAGATGAAATCAACTCCATTGCGGTCGGCTCGTTGTGTTGATTCCGACCATGTATTTACTTTCTCAAAAGAGCTTTGTATGCGATATTTATCGCACTCTAATCAGTTTCCCAGACAGCGAAAAAGTCAACACGTCAACTGGAAAAAGTCAATGATGATCTCAGCATGACATCTTGTTGACGTCATCATGCTAACATCAGCAAAGTGACATGTGGCAGCACAGCAACAGGGTGACTAGACAGTGGCAGGGACCAATTGCATGTTTACATGTGACATCGTGGAGGACCAATGAAAGGGTGCCACGTGGCCTAGACATGGGATGCCACATGGCACCCCATCACTAGTTTGAATGGAAAAATTTTATGGAGCTCATGGGCCTCGACCCCATGACCGGTTGAAAGGAGAAAGGACTTAAGAACAGGCCCATTGCCAACGCGCCAACTTTATTACTTGTGATATCATATCCCTTTAATTTTATTTAAAATGTAATATATTAGAGTATGGGGCGAAAAGCGGTTGGGGCTAAGCCCCAACCCACGGTTCATTGGTGAATGTGACCACCGATCAGAAAAAGGGCACGGGGCGCATTACTAAAACCACTAGCTCGCATTTTTTTATGGAACTTCCACCATGTAACATGGGGCTAGAACCATAGGCTCAGTGCATGGGAAGGGGCGCGGTCCCATTTCATTGCACCATATGCCCACAAATCAAGGAGCTAGCGTGATCTTGGGGCCAACACTTGGCCATATTAAGGTGCATGTGGCCAGAATAGGGGGGCGCACACGTGATTTGGGGGCTTAAGCCCATATTTTTATATAGAGTGGGTTGTATACTATGCTTTTTGGATTTTTATTTTATTTTATGCCTGTTAATGGAGGATTTGGCCATTATTGGGAGATATTGCGCTCTTTTTGAGCCCAGATTTTGGGAGAAAGTTGGGGATGGATAACCAACTTCAGATCTATAAAAAAAAGGCATGTTTGAGGCCATGAAGGAAAGTCAGAGAAGATTTATGCTGAAGCAAAGCAAAGCCAAATCCATTTTGATGCAAGCAAGATGTTGAGGAGCATACGCTTGCGGGCCATTTTTGGGAGCTCTAGACATCCGTTTTGAGTGTCGTTTTTTTCTGTTGGGTTCTAAAGATCTTGAAGAACAAGACCAAATCAGTCTCATATACCTATGGCACTATTGTGATGTATTTTTATCTTTTAAAATAAATAAATAAGCCTCCCCCACTGAGACAAAGGCTCAGAGACGTAGGCAATTTTGTGCTAAACTTCGTTATCACTTCTCTTGTTATGGATTTCTTCTCTTATTGCTTCATTTAAGTTCTATATATGTGTTCATGGTTGTGATATATTCTCCTATCTTCTTCCTCTTTCATTAAGCTTCATGAATGGTTAATGATCACATGCAATTAAAAACTCAACCACAGTCATTAAAATATTCTTTTCAAATCACTTGGTGATGGTGTACGACCCATAATAGAGTGGGTGAATATTCTGATGGGGTCCTGTAAGGCATTCTTTATACAAGTGAAACCAAACTTTTTCACCCACCTGAAACTTATGTGGCACTCGATGTTGATCATGGTGTTGTTTGTACTTGTCACTGGACTTCTGTAGGATATCTTGAACCTGTTGGCAGATGTGTTGGATCTGCTCAATGAACCGGGTGGCTTTGTCAGCTTCAATTGGAGGAGGAGATGAGTCGATCGAGGTGACTGCAAGGGGAAGTGTAACATCTATGGGACCCAATGGTTGGAATCCCAACCCCACTTGAAAGGGTCTATGGTCAATTGAGCTATGCAGGGCTTGGTTGTAGCTATGCTAGACATAGGGAAGGCTCTCATCCCATGTGTGAGGGTGCTTTGAATTATAAATGTGAAGGATATGCACAATCATTCAATTTATGACTTTAGTTTGGCCATTTGTCTGGGGGTGGAAGGCCGTGGATTTGGTGAGCTTGGTGTCCAACAACAGTTTCCACATCTCAAGCCTTGAGGACAAGGTTGTTTTTAATGGGGTGGACATGTTAGGGTACTAACCCGCACATAGGTAGATCAATATATTCGGAGTAATAAAGGTCACTATTAATAAGGCCTTTCAATAAAATAGAATAAGGCGGATGTAAGAAGACGTAATAGAAGCTTATGCTTCTAGAAGGATCTTCCTCTAGATTCTTCTCTTGATAGACATATTTAGTATAAATAAGGGTCAAGGGTATGAAAACCCTAGCTTGGAGATTATTGTAATAGAGCACTGCTCAATTGGAGGTTGCCCCCTCAAAGAGGCCCGTGAATATTGTTTTCTGAATCAAAGTGGTATTTTTGTTGTTTTTGTTATATCATTTCTGTGTTATTGTGGAGATTATGCTGGTTATATTACTGTTATTCTTCCATTTCTAGCATTTTATTCTGTTTTGCATAATTTTTATATCTGGTATATTACACAGCGCCATAGAAATTATCAGGCGGATTCATGGGCTAGTTGGATAAAAAATTGCAATTCTATTGTTATGTGTCCTCCAAACAACACTTGGAGTTCCACGATATACAAATTGACAGATGAATCATACAACCAAGAATCAACTAAACTCCAAACAGGCTACAAGAAAGTTTCCACAAGGTTTCATAGAACAGGACACATCAACCTTTGCATCAAACAATTCGATATACAAAGAAAAGATGTCACGACATTCATTTTCTCTTACATCTGCTATATGTTCCCAGTAGAAAATAGCCAGGGCCATGGGATATATGGGATTTCTGCCATGCCTCCCATTTTTGGACTGAACAATATTATGCGCATGCAATCCCAAGTAGTCAACTCCAAAGAACATTCATCTGGATGTTGAAGAAATATTACAGAGACACATGAGATATTTTCGTTTCCTGCCAAAGTTTGATATTTTTTTTTCCTTCTTCAGCCGATATGAAAAATTGCATTGTCCTCATTTAAGGTAAATTTTTTGTGTATCTGAAAGTTGCGCAGCATGTAGACACTGCTTGCCTTTTTCTGTAGATATGTTTCATAAGAAAACTCTGCCAACCTAGGACGAACATTTTGTAACAAAGGTTGGCTAACCATACAATGCACAGTTGTGTTGCCTATGGTTTGGATGGCATCATTGAGGCAATTTCCATATATATATGGATATTTTTCACCGCATCATAGACAATCAATCGTATCATCACTTATCAAAGCAGAGGAAGAAGTAGGAGAGTTGCATTTCACACTGTTATCACTGAAATTTCGTCCGCACAAGGCGACAAGAACTCAGCATCGTCAAACAGTAATGAAATCATTCATGGCCCTAAATTAATCTCACAACATTCCAAAAAGGTAAAAAACTATACAAAGTAGTGAAAAATTGAAGAGCGTTTTACAGAAGTTGGGTGCGCACGCACGTGCACAGAACAGGAACGTAGAATGTGCGCATATGCGCACGATGCGCGGTTGTTAGCGCAAAAAGCCGCGCACCTGCTAAACGTCGCATTTATGAATGTGGTCGGCCTCCCAACCACTTCTAGTTCATCTCCCAAGCTGATTTGACTTCCAAATCCGGGCTGGATCTGAATGGTGGGCTGGCCAAAGACCTAATAATGCCCTAAATGGCCTCTCTTCACACTACAAAGCAGTTACACAATAACCCAATGCAATGCTATAAAAAGCCATGAGCACACCTCATTTTCTCAAGGAATTTCATGTAATGTTATGTTGCCTATATTATTTTAAGGACTCCATCCTTGGCAAGAACACATTGGCACCATTTCATTGAGCAATCCACCTCTCCATTGAGTGGATTTGCAAGGAGTTCTTTTATCACCATTTTCATTTTTCTTTTTGTAAGGAGAGCAAGCTTGTGAGGGTCCAAGAGCCTTCCCTTGGAGGAAGAAGGGACTCATAGTCCCCTTTCTTCTTGGTGCTTTGATTTCATCAATAGATGAGCCTAAAAACATTGGTGATATTGGTCTTTTTTGTGTTTGTTATCTCTATGTTCCTATGCTTATTATTTTAGTTTGTATTAGTTTAATTCTTGCTTATAGTTTTGTTTTTATTTCTCTAACTCTTTCCTCTACAGCTGTCATGCTCAGCAAGACCCAACTGGGCATGCAAGCACCTCTTATTTTCTCACCAAGGTGACAAAAAGGGTGCAATAGATTGGCGACTCCACTAGGGAAAGGTATCAAATTCCTACCTCATTTGGGTTTATTTTGCTCTTCTTTTAGTTTAATTAACTTGCAGGTGCACTAACCGGCCTAGGCCGACCTGCCAACCATCCAATTCAAGGGAGAATTGAGAGAAATCCATCCGGATTTTCTTTCTTGGTCGTTTGTCACAGGTGCGCGGGTATTTTACCCCACAGACGTGCATCGGGCGTGCATGTGCTTTAATAACATCTTTTCTCCACGCGCATGCACTTTTTGTCTCAACTCTGTTCGCGCGCCCGCGCTTTGTGCGCCTCTGTCTGCACTAGGGGCCATGCATCTGAGCCAAATTTCACATTGTAAGTTGTTGGGATGTGGGGAAGGCCATTTGCCTTCTTAAAAATGATGTCAAGAATGTTTTAAAAGCAACACCACACTTAGTCCCCTCATCATATAAAGGGGTTAGTCAAACACACATAGGCACTTAGGAGGATAAAAATCAATTTCCCTTATTTGCTTTTTGCCACA
>ML780753.1:269776-285661 GCA_009831015.1 Picea engelmannii
ATGCCCCCTTTACCCCTCATTATAACCAATTATTTCATCCTTCACTAGTTTCTCTTCCGGTGACTTCAGACCCCACTGTTGAGTACTATTGGAAGGTCCAGTACTATTTGAGAGGAAGGACGTTACGTCTTATAGGACACGAGCATTTGCTTTCTTTTGATTCCCCCACGCGGACAAAACCCACTTACCCACATATATGTTTCTTTCTCATTTTATGTATGATGCACATCTGATTACAGTTTGATTTGGATATATATATTGTGTGAACATTCAACAAAAAGACTCTTGTTTTTATATTACTCTCACCACTTTTTGCACACAATCACACAATTAGTCTGACATCATAGGGGAACCACAGAACCCCCGTCGTTCACGATGCTTGCTCAACCTCCCTCCTATTTTAGGGGCAGTATCTGGTCGTGCCCGCTCATCGGCACCTCCTTCACACACTCCTGTGAGTGCTACTATCTTAGGATCAACTTTGCTTGGTTCTACATTACTTGGGTCAACTTCCCAAGGTCATCCATTCACTCGCTCTCCTTTACACAGAAGCGGGGGACCCACTTCCTCTCAAGGAGGGAGCACCAACCCACCTAGTCCCCATCAAGGGTCAGGTTCACAACACACTATGGCTGGAGCTAGCCCTCCCACCCCACTACAGATTCCATATTTGGCCTCTCTCAACATACCATATCTCACCAAACTTACCAATGATGCTATATTGCATGACGCCACATGGCCTGCAATGCCAACAAAACTTCCTTCAGACACACCAAAGTTTGAAGGAAAGGCAGGGGATGACCCCACCAACCATGTCATGACCTTTCATCTATGGTGCTCTTCCAATAGCATTATGGATGATTCCATCAGACTGCGATTATTTCAATGCACACTCACTAGCCCCTTGGCCAAATGGTATGTCGAAGAAAAATCAGGGTCCCATACGACCTTTGAGTCATTGGCCAAAGCATTCTTGACCTTCTTCCAACTACCCATCCTCCATGACAATGGTATAGAACTACTGTCTAACTTAAAACAAACCTCAGCCACACACATCGCTGACCACATTCATGAGTGGCGTAGGCGACGTAGTTTGTGTAAAGCAGAAAGCACTAAGCAACAATGTCTCGACTGGTTTCTTAGATCACTTGTCTCTCTCCTTGGAAAGGATGTCACTTCCACCTTCCCTCAATCTGAAGAGGAAGCCATCAGTAAGGCCCAACAATATGACCTCATTTATGCACAGTCAGGGTACTTATACATGGTACTTCCTGATCTTCCAAAACCTGTGCCATTTGGCCAAGACAAACCGAGGATGTCTCACTCAGTAGACGGACTAATAGGTGCCACCACAAACCATAGCCCACAACCCCAACCACCATCGATGTATGGAACACCTCAATACCCGCCGACATATGGGGGAACTCCTTATTACCCCCCACCCCCTTATCAACAGCCATACCCTGTTGCTATACCTCCACCCATCAGTGGACCACCACTGGCACCCCCCATACATCCACCTATTCCCACAAACAGTGGTACTCCCTCAACATCATCTTATAGTACTAGTGAAAGCACTACGCCTTCCTATGTACCTTATGGATCGATACCACCACAAAATCCATACTTCTCGTTTCCTGTTCCTCCACAACCCATGGCTCCCCCACATCCACATGCGGGGGTAAATTTTGTTCAACCTTTTGCTGCTCAACAATACCAAAATTTTGAACAGTTAAATACAGCCAACCCAACTCATCCATCGAACAATGCCAAGAAGAAAGGATGGAACAGGAATAACAACAACCCTAGTCAAGGCGGGAATCAACCCCCACAGCACCAACCCACTGGGGGCAACCAGAACCAAGGGAACCAAAACCCCCAAGGGGGAAATAATAACAAACGCCAAGGGAGAAATAATGTTAAAACCATATTCCCTTGTGCCCTTTGCAGTGAATTCGGTCATTACACTCACCATTGTCCCCAGATCACTGATTTCAAACGGTTGAAAGACTCGGGTAGTCTTCCCCATTTTCCTGCACAAACTGCCCCTCAACAGGCACCACAACAATACGTGCAACAACCCCCTCTCGCCGTGCTACAAAATCCTATTCCACATCAAGGTGTGATAAACACCCAACAGGACACACAACATCCCCCACCTCAGGTGGGACAATACTATAACCCCAACAATCCAGCAGAGCGTACAATTCTCCTCACCAGTGAGGAAGAAATACTTCTGCAAACCCGCAATTGTCAGTATCATACACACGCTGAGTATACTCCCATCTCTCTAGAGACAAACCCTACACCAACGGGACCCCCGTTGGTGATCCCTCACCCTTCCACCGAACCACCACTACGCATCCCTCGCATCCCCTTGTGCAGGAATGTGCACAACCCACAGGCTAGGGCATCTCATAACTATAGCTTGGTAGATGAATTAGCGCAATCCCCGACTGCCATGTCATTCTTGGAAGTCCTCCAGACTTGTTCTTCGCAGTGGAAATATCTACTTTCCACCTTGGGGGCAGTCGACCCTGTAGATAATCGACTCATCACCTTTGATCTTGATAGCAGAGAACCTCGTCTTCCCGCCTTGATCGCTTTTCAAATACCAGTGAAAATACGAAACATCACAGTTCATCGGTGTATCATCGATGAAGGTGCCTCTACGTGCATCATGTCCAAAACAGTATGGTAGAAACTAGGTTCCCCAGAACTCATACCCTCTGCCATCACATTACGATCTTATGACGGACGACCATCCTCTCCCGAAGGGCTCTTCCAAAACGTCCCCATTGAACTCGGGGGCAAGACTATTCTCATTGACATAGAAGTTATCGACGCTCCGCTCGATTACAATATCATGTTCGGTCGTAGCTACATGTACGCTATGAAGGAAGTGGTATCTTCCATCTTTCATACAATGATGTTCCCCCACAATGGGAAGATCCTTACCATTGACCAAGTCTCACATTATGAGCCTAACCCATCTGCCAACCTCGATAACATTCTTCCCCTCATCCACACAAACCAAGATGCATATCCACTCGTCGAGATGGGTCCTAGGATTTTTAAAGATCCATTCTTGTTAGGGACGTACCATGGAGCACCACCACTCCTTTATCCTGCTAATCAAGTGTGTGTCATATCATCTAACGGAACTCACACCGAGGACGCTCGTCCTCCTCAGGAGGCTTCAGTCATTTCTGATGTCCCACTAGTCGCAGAACCACCTACACCGGAGCCTCCTGCACACTCATCGACCTCAATAGTCCACGAATCCTCATCCCCTCAAGGGTCTAGTCCCGTTTGGGAGGTAGTCCCCCAACCCCTTACCCAAATTCCCTTCTTTTACCCTCCACCAGGTATCGAAGCTTTTCAGGTAGCCGCAACGCTCACACTACCGAATATGGTGTTAGACATCCCTGTTTGGTATTCACACCCACCAGAGATGGTCCCTCGACCATCCCTTCCTCCACAAGAAGGACTTCCCATGACAATCCCCGTCCTTACCCCCACCATCCCCCTACTCACTACCCCCCCGCTACAGCTGGGGGCAGGAGAAAGAAGAAAGATCCCACCACTCCACTTCCTCCATGCATCCCACCACCTTGCGCATTATGTGAGAAAGACGGCCACCAAACCAACAACTGTCCATCACTACCTGAATTATGGAATTTGATCCCTCCCAATCAAACTTCCACAACACCCGTCACTACTGCTAATCCCACCAATACCGCCAACCCTTCCAGTAGTAAAGGGTTGAGGACCAAATATGCTTGCGCTATCTATTCAGAGTATGGCCATTACACTCATCATTGCCCAGCACTGCCACGCTTTTGGAAGACATTGGTCGCAGTGCGCCAGAACTTCCAGAACAACCCACGCCCTGCTACGTCCTCCTCAACAAATATCATTGACATCCGCTATGTCACCACTTCAGTCAATGAACGTATGATATGCCCTTGCTCTCTCTGCGATTCACTAGCTCATTTTACATACCAGTGTCCTATGATCCTTGAGTACAGGCGATGTCAATTGGCCCTGCTTCACCAACCTGCAGAGGCGATACTTGACATTACCTCGTCACTTGAGGATCTTCATGTCATTTCTCCAGAGCCCGAGGCACTCCCAACGCCTCCATGGTTCTTCAATAACATCTCTGAGGACTTACCCCGCAACCCCCCCAACTCTCCTACTCATTCCTCTACGATCACTCTCCACCCAACCACCACAGGTACCCCTCAGTACTTCAATATATGGTTCATGTCAAGTGAACCCTCACCATCTCCTAGCACTGCTCCCTCTGCTTATCCATCAGGGGGAAACCACACTATTACCGAGATCACTCCTCATGACCCCTTGTATTCCCGACGTTTCCAGTGCGATGAGGAAATACTCGAAGAGCTAAACCGCCCAGACTCTCCCTAGGATGCGCTACACCAACGCACACTCTTCTCTCCACAAGAATCCCCCATGCCTCCTAACCAAAACCCCATTTACACAATCGAAACCAAAGATTTTATCCCATCCGGGCCTATCGATTGGTTCAACAATCCCATTCCTGCCCCTGATGCATTTGAAGAAGGAAACATGGCCAACATTTCCTCCACCATCAAAATCGACATTTCCATTAAAAATGGCATCGTCGAAGAAATCACCATTGGAGTTGCTTGCACTCCCCAGAAAATCACCGCATATAAAGCCCTCTTCCAAGAATACAGGGATATTTTCGCCTGGTCATACATGAAAATTTCTGGCCTCGATCCCTCTATTGTCGAACATCGCATCGACACCTGGCCCGACATCACACCAGTTCGCCAAAAACAGCGACCGCTACACCCATCCAAAGCTGTGGCTATCAAAGTTGAAATTGACAAATTACGTGCTGCCAGGTTTATTTACCCCATCGCTTATACGTCTTGGGTTTCCAACCCTGTACCTGTTGACAAAAAATAGGGCACTATCCACGTTTACACAGACTTTCGAGATCTAAATAACGCATGTCCAAAAGACAACTTTCCAACGCCTTTCATCGATCAAATTATCGACGACTGCGCCAGCCATGAGGCTCTCTCCTTTATGGATGGATTCTCTGGCTATAATCAAATACAAATCCACCCAGCCGATCAGTATAAAACCGCATTTACTACCCCATGGGGTACCTTTGCCTATTGTGTCATTCCTTTCATCTTAAAAAATGCCGGCGCAACTTTCCAGCGGGCAATGACATACATCTTCCACGATCTAGCTAAAATCATCCTCGCCTACTTGGACGACCTCACAGCTTGATCCAAGAAACGCACCCAGCATCTCGATGATTTACGAATCATCTTTCAACGGTGTCGTCAGTGCAACATCCGCTTGAATCCCCTCAAGTGTGTGTTCTGCGTCACCACAGGGCGCCTCCTCGGCTTTATTGTTTCCCAAAGCAGTATTACCATGGACCCCCTCAAAGTCCAAGCTATCACCAAAATTCCACCTCCCTGGAATTTACGGCAACTTCAGAGTCTACAGGGCAAAGCTAACTTTCTCAAATGCTTTGTTCCTAATTGCGCCATACGCGCACATGGTTTCCTTCGCTTACTATGTCACGACATCCCATTTCATTGGGACAACCATGCCCAATAGTCATTTGACGATCTTAAAGCAGCGCTTTCAAATGAACCTCTAATTAGTGCACCTGACTATAATCGCGACTACATCCTCTACATATCAGCATCAGCTGTATTAGTAGCCGGTGTCCTCGTCCAGCTCAGAGATGAAAATCATGAACACGTCATTTACTACGTTAGTAAGAACCTCTCAGGACCACCCTTGAAGTATAAACACGAAGAGAAACTTGCTCTTGCAGTTGTCCTCGCAGTCCAGAAACTGCGCCATTACATCTTGCTTCGCACCACAAAGGTCATCACAGATTCCAACCCTATGCAGTACTTGCTCAACCGTCGGCAAGTTAACGGAAAGTTCGCTCGATGGATCGTTATCCTTCAAGAATACGACCTCAAGTTCTCAACACCTAAGAGAAAAAAGGCCCTCGTTCTCGCCGAACTTGTCACGGCCCTCCCCTCTAACACCACCAGTGCCCCCGTCAACACTGACTTTCCTGACGAACATCTCTTTTACATCACTTCGGATGATCCTTGGTATGGTGACCTTCTCGTCTACCTACGAACTCAAAAGTTCGGTAACCACCTTTCACGAGATGATCATCGGCGTATTCTCCATCAGGCCCCCTGCTATATCCTCATCAGAGACATCCTATACCGACAGGGTGTCGACACCATTCTCCGTCGATGCCTGACTATTGATGAGGCCAACAGAGTATTAAACGACTGCCACAGTGGCGCATGTGGGGGCCATCTTTCAGGTATATCCACTGCTCAAAAAATTATCCGAGCCAGTTACTTTTGGCCTACCTTGTTTCATGATTGCATCCATGTCGTGAAACGTTGTGAGCAATGTCATCTCTACGCCAACAAAGCTCGAGCTCCCCCCGCTCTTCTTCACCCTGTCATTACTGCCGACCCATTTTGTAAATGGGGTATCGAATTTATGACTTGTACTCCCCCCTCCAGCAATGGCCACAAGTACATCATTGTTGCCGTTGATTACTTCACCAAATGGGCCGAAGCAATGCCCACTTTCAACAACACTGCTGACACTGCAGTGCGTTTTTTCTTTAATCACGTCATATCCCATTTTGGAGTACCACTCCAACTCATTTCCGATCATGGGAAACACTTTGAGAATGAGAACTTTGTTGAACTCTCATCTTCGTTAGGCTTCTCTCACGAGTTTGCCTCACCATATTACCCTCAGTCAAATGGACAGGTCAAGGTAGTTAACAAAGTCCTCAAGACCATGTTACATCACACGGTTAATAAACATAAAACCAATTGGCATCATATGTTATTTTCCACGTTGTGGGCTTATCGAACGGCGGTGAAAACTGCTACTGGTTTCACACCATTCCATTTAGTCCATGGGGTTGAGGCAACTCTTCCCATCAAGTGCGAAATTCCCACCTTACGCACCACAATTGAGCTATTACCTGACACTGCTCCAATGGAGCAGAGCTTTCTGAACTTGGAGTCTCTGGATGAAGATTGTCGATCTTCCTTATAGAACAACGAGGTAGCTAAAAAATGATCCAACGCTACCTTCAATCGCCATGTCAACCTTCGATCATTCCGCGAAGGCGACCTTGTCCTAGCTTATGATATCGCTCATGATACCTTTGGCCACAAAAAATTCGAATCACTTTGGCATGGCCCTTACATCATACAACATTGCCTCACCAAAGGCGCATACATCTTGGCCTCCCCCAAAGGCCTCTCTATCAAAGAACCCGTCAATGGGATGTATCTCAAGAAATTTTATGCTTAAAAGTAGTCATTCTACTTTAGGTTATTTCTTTTTCTACCATTTTTAATCTTTTTTCATCCCCTCTCGTCTAACTATCCTTTGTGCTATTTGACAGATGCTTCCTCCACCAACCTACCACATTGGTTATGCCGACGGCGCCAGCCGTTGGACACAAAATCTCGCTTCAGCTGCTTGGGCTCTCTACACCCCCTCACATGAAATGCTACATTCAAGCGGCATATGTTTGGGGTCAGCAACCAACAACCAAGCCGAATACACTGTTGTCATTGGCCTCTTGGCCAACTCCCAGCATCATCATATTTTCCACCTTAGCGTCTTCCTCGACTCTCAACTAGTCGTTCTCCAGCTCAACAATGTGTACCATGTACGTGATCCGTGCCTCTTTCGCAAATACCTGCAGGTTAGGATTTTATCTCGACATTTTGATTCCATTACATTTACACATATTCCAAGACAATTGAATCAAGTAACAGATCAAATAGCTAACATGGTGTTAGATTGTCATATATCACATCAAGCTACACATACATAAACATATCACAAAAAACTGTCACAGCATATATATAGAATGGACGTACTCAACAAAAACATCAGCAACAACATGTAGACAACATCAGGATCTCAAAAAGGTATACTCATGTATATATATAAAGGCCCATCAATCCATCTGAATGTTTACATACAAAAGCACATATGTCCGTAGGCCAATACAGCACCTCGGTATAAAAAATCGGCTCACCAACCTAAATACAACAAAAATGATATACATCATGGTGCCTCTATCACACCACCACCTACTCCTCCCTCAGGACGTGGTGGCCCACCACCACCTACCCCAGGCACTATGGCCCGCCATGGTGGCGGCACCCCCACAGACTGCTCCAGGAAACTCTCATCCTAGATGCGTGTCCACATGCCCTCAGGCACATCTTGTAGAACCATCTCTAGACGATGGCGTATGTCATCATAATCCACTCCGGCCACCACTGGAGGAGCGTGGGATGGCCCCGCACTAGGGTCATCGTACCGGTGCCTCCTCGCCACCCTCTCAGGCTCAGCTAGTCACCCCGCAGCATCCTCCCGCCGACGTCTCTCTCCATGAGGTAGTCTCTCTGGCTCTCGACGAGCCAACACTCTCTGCATCTCCACCTCACGCCCACGAGGTGCCACATCTGCACATGCAAAAAACAACAACAAAATATTGTATCAGCATCTATATCATATACATATGGACTGATATCTCAAAAAACAACATAAACCAAAAAATGAACAATACAAAACATACCTCGATGGTCAAAAACCTCCCCTGGAGGTAGCACCATGTCCGGGTCACCCCGAAAGTCCACCCCAACATAGGGGTACCGAAGTACCACCTGCGGCATCTGCCGCCATATCCGTGCCGCCTCGGCCGAAAAGAAGTGACCACCTTCGCCACCACCGTGAAGAAGCAAAATTGTCGACCACCACCTCAAGCACGGCTCATGCGCTCCCGGCATCTCTAGTAAAACCCTCAGGTGCAACATCGACACCCTCTCCAAAAACCAGGCCACTAGGATGGACCCAAAAGCAAACTCTCCTCCATCAATGGACCGACAGTGGTCCAACTGTGCCACCATCCTAGCATGAAGCGTCAGCCCCCAAGCGAACCGCTCGCCGTCCAACACTCTCTCTAGCACCAACAACTGGCCACCACTAATCCGCTGGGTCGCAAGTGACCCATATATCTGAACAATCATCGTCGTTATACAGCGATGTACCAGGGAGTCTATCGCACCGATGCTCACCATAGTCCCAGACATAAAGTCCCGACTTGAGCAGTATCTTCTGCCAACATCAGCCAGCAAAGTGGTCCTGGGCAACATCGGCTCCACCGGTAGGGGCGTTCCCCGAAAGGGGAGACCAGTCAGGAAATATACATTCTCCACCGCAGTGAAGAGGATCTGCTCTCCTCGCATGAGGAAGCAGTGCAGCTCCAGACTCCACATCTGGAGCAGGAACTGTAGTAAATAATCTTGTGCCCATATCAACGGGCACTCAAAGAACTTTAGCAACCCACAGGTTGCCAAAGTCGCACGCACTCCGGGCCCCTCAATGGCCACGGCATCTCGCAGTTGGGCCCAGTCTAGCTCTCGCCACCACACTGGCATCATCACCACTGTCCACCTGCAGACAACACAGAGTCCTATATCAGCTCAAGCAACTATCAACAGCATCAAAAAGACTCATTTTTTACCCTTCAACCTTGCCTCTTAGGCGCGGTTTTTGTTACCCACAAGCGCGCACACATGAGTGCCTGTTCATTACACAGGCGTGCATATATGCGTGATTTTGCACTACACAGGTGCGCATCAGTGCGCACCTGTTTGCTTCACAGGTGCGCCCCTATGCGTGCTTGTTCACCATACAGGCGCGCATAGGTGCGCGCTTGTCAAACCCACAGGTGCGCACTGATGCACACCTATTCAACTCACAGGCGCACACTGATGCGTGCCTGTTCAACTCACAGGTGCGCCCGTCGGGCACGCCTTAAATTATCCCTATCGCGCACACATGCGCATATATTCGGTGAACATGCGTGCACGTATGTGCGCCTATCACCGAGTCGCCCACACATGTGGGGCCCACACCCCCTAAATACCCCTGTACGGCCCTCCGTACAAACCCTGCCCAAAAATTGAAAACCTATTTCTATGCAAGATGATCAAACCACTAACCTGATACCCGCAGCTCGTCAATCAGATGCCTCGTCCTCCCCAAATCACCAAATCTCCTTTGAAAAATGCTCGTCCAGCCACTATTGCAGCAGGTACAAATGAGGTGGCAATGTGGGCCCTATAGATATATATAGGCCTTTTTCCAAACTTCCACTCACCATTCTGGGAGCCCAAGGTGTCTATTTTTCAAACCGTCTTCAGCCACGGGATCAGCATCCCGTCACCTACATCACAGCAGTCCCTGGGTCGCTTTTTATCATGAGCCCCCGGGGCGCCTTTTTTTCATATCATGGTCAGGTACGCACACGCATAGTCACATTTATCAAATACATGCTCATATCTTAGATTCTCTTCAGATATTGTTCACTTTGGGTATTTGGTTTTTCATGTGTGCAGGTACTTGACCATAACCCATCGGTACAACCCCTTCAGGTATATACTCGGCACTGGCATGTAATCTCTCCCGCTGTATTGCATTTACATTCCCAGTCACACCCTCTGATATTGACCTTTAGGATCCTCAGTACCGGCTCTGCAGTACCCACACCTCCATTTGCCTCTTCAGTACTGTTACCCGGTAGCATTCTTACCCACATGAGTTGTCCCATTCATAGCACCTTTTGCCACTTTTTGACACTCATGTTGTTTTCATTACCCTTTAGGGATGGGAGTCCCGATAGTATTTCATCATGTCGTGAATCAGCCACATACTCCTTCTCCTCATTTTGCTAGCTTTCCCACACGGACTCCCAGATTATCTCTTTACAGTTCTATTTTTTTTTACCTGCACCTCCGCAGTATCATGAACCCTCCATTTCATCCATAATCAGTTTTCCCATCTGCGAACCTACCCTCATTTCACCTACCTCATACAGAAACTCACCAATGGGGCCCCTACCCTTCATCAGTCTTCCAAGCACATTATGCCCTATGTGGGCCACCCATATTACACTGGGGCACCCGTTTCTGTATTTGTACATTTCTCCCCAATTATTCGTTATTTATTGTACAAACACCTTTATTTCCAGTCATTACATTTTCTTTTATCGTCACCGTTAGCGACTTGCTTCCTTTTGGCCACATGCAACCCATGTCACCTTTGGTTGGAGCATTACTTATCATCTACCCTTTCCGGCATCGTCCATATCTTCAGAGCACCTCACAGGTTACTTACCTCTACCCTCTGAATTTGTTCACCTTGTCCCGCCTCTGGCACAACTTATCACCGGTCTTGTCATCCCCCTGACACTCGACCTTGTTACATGGTTGTGGCCACTCTTTATCTCATACATCCTCCCACCAAGGGTAGTCTTGAGTCTTCCCACTTCTTGACTTCATCCATGTACCTCTGCCACTTCCTCACCTCAGTAGATTCCACGAAGCCCTTTGCTTCTGGGAGTCGTGTTCCCCTTTTGTCAACATCAGCACAATTTTTCGAAAGGGCAACAGTATCTTGATTCTCATTCTCCATTCAATGAGAGATCTCAGACGGCACAGGGTGAAACACCATTGCTCCCTGCTGTCGTTGGCCCCCATAACATTCGACGCCAACAATTTCTCATGTTATGGTGGGTCTTACTTTGCGACTATTGCAGTTATTTTTATCATTTTCCAAAGACCTCTGAACTTGGTAGGGCCATCAATGCCCACATCATCGCCGATACTTATTACCGCGATCATTTCCTATTATTCAGAGTATGTTCCTTTGCAGAATTGTCTTCTGCCTTTATCATCACCGCCCCCGAGGGCGCTGCAGTTGTCTACACCAACACTTCAGTCATCTTTTTTCAGAGTTACATAACACGAGCATGGGGCATGCCCGCCTCGTTTGTACACAGTTTTCTATTTTTCACACCTCATAGAAGGTCGGGTCCTACCGGTTCCTTTTTTCCTCCAACGGATCGCTCTGAACGATCCCACTATTGCTCTATCTTACAACAACATTCTCAGTAGAAGAAACATTGATGGATTTCGGCTATATGTATGCATCTAACCTCATCCATCAGGGGGCATCTGTTATCACTGAAATTTCATCTGCACAGGGTGACAAGAACTCAGCATCGTCAAACAGTAATGAAGTCATTCATGGCCCTGAATTAATCTCACAACATTCCAAAAAGGTCAAAAACTATACAAAGTAGTGCAAAATTGAAGAGCGCTTTACAGAAGTTGGGTGCGCGCACACGTGTGTGGAACAGGAATGTAGAATGTGTGCATACGCGCACGATGTGTGGTTGTTAGCGCAAAAAGCCGCGCACCTGCTAAACGGCGCATTTATGAATGTGGTCGACCTCCCAACCACTTCTGGTTCAGCTCCCAAGCTGATTTGACTTCCAAATCCGGGCTGGATCCGAATGGTGGGCTGGTCAAAGACCTAATAATGCCCTAAATGGCCTCTCTTCACACTACAAAGTAGTTACACAATAACCCAATGCAATGCTATAAAAATCCATGAGCACACCTCATTTTCTCAAGGAATTTCATGTAATGTTATGCTGCCTATATTGTTTTAAGGACTCCATCCTTGGCAAGAACACATTGGCACCATTTCATTGAGCAATCCACCTCTCCATTGAGTGGATTTGCAAGGAGTTCTTTCATCACCATTTTCATTTTTCTTGTTGTAAGGAGAGCAAGCTTGTGAGGGTCCAAGAGCCTTCCCTTGGAGGAAGAAGGGACTCATAGTCCCCTTTCTTCTTGGTGCTTTGATTTCATCAATAGATGAGCCTAAAAACATTGGTGATATTGGTCTTTTTTGTGTTTGTTATCTCTATGTTCCTATTCTTATTATTTTAGTTTGTATTAGTTTAATTCTTGCTTATAGTTTTGCTTTTCTTTCTCTAACTCTTTCCTCTACAACTGCCATGCTCAGCAAGACCCAACTGGGCATGCAAGCACCTCTTATTTTGTCACCAAGGTGACGAAAAGGGTGCAACACACACATACAAGTTCAAAGGGGGTTGAGAACGTATTCGATGCAACTAAAACACCTTCAACCTGGGAACGCAAGCATAGGAATTAATACATTGAACAATATAATACACAATTGCACCCCACCCCCTTAAAAAATAAAAAATAAAATAAAACAAGTCGCAGAAATTTGGTGAAGGCTATTTGTATAAGAAAAATGAGAATGATTTTGTGGATGTATATGCACAACAGTTGTAGAGCTAGCTAGTTTCTTCAGATCCTGTACTATATATGCTTGCAACTTTGTTACAAACATTGTCTGGGTTGTTTGAAAGATCCTTTCTCTAACATCTTGTTTCTTTGTTATATTTTTGAAGAGCATAAGTGGAATATTCCCTTTATGAAATTGAAGCTCCATTGACGAAAAAAAATTGAATAGCTATCGAACAATTGCAGCTGCAACATCAAACAATGAAATATTTGTGTAACTTACACAAGATACATGCACATGCGAAAGTAAAGGACAAAACTAGATATGGAAAGCGGTACCATTTCCTTGTCGTTGTCCGAATCTCCATCCTTTATATGGAGAATGTGTTGCGAACCAAGTTTTCTCGCCAGTGTGACAGCTATGCCAATGGTTCTGATTGGGTAAATATCATCGCTCTGTGTAAGCTGGTTGATAGTTGCGTCCGGGACGAAACGATATTCTAAACAAACAGCGGGAATTTTTTCCACAACACTTGTTTAGTTGAGAGAAATAATATGATCACAATCACCATGGTCATATATTTTTTTCGGCAATATATTAAAATTTGTAATGGATATCCCATTAATCGGCAATATCTTTTCTGCATGTTTTTGGACAAGTTGTATAGGAATAGTCAGTGTCACTATCATCATGGCCTCCGTGTTTATCATGTCAGCACACATAATGGATCTAGTTTTGTTTTCCTTGTCCAAGTAGGTGCTATATACGACCATTATGTCCCCGATGCACACTTTTCCAGTTCGATGGTTGTTCAAGCCCTCTATTGATAGTACTTTGGGTGTTACAAGTCTAGACTTGGTGACAATTTTTGAACAGGAAAACTAAAGTGAATGGTAGTGTGCATTTTTTTTTTGTATTCTTCTTTCATTGGCATAAACCTACAAGTACACGCATAGCTTCGATGAACTATGGAGCCAGAGTTTTGCAACCACACCTCTTATTCTGTGGAACATGCGCTATGTTTGGCGTCTCGCTTGTACTTGTTGACACTTCTTGGGAACTGCAAACCATGTATTCATGATGACATCAACATATTCATCATATCATAGATCAATAAATAGATGAGGATATTTATTTGGTAAACATAGTAAGAGACGAGCGTATGCATCTTTACCTTTGGCCTTGTCGGTGTGTTGATGTCTGGGATGACTTAATTCTCATGGCCATGTCACTAGTCCAACTTTTTCTGATGCAAGCATGTGCAGATGAACATCAGGACTAAACAAGCACATGCATTGTATATTGTCCATAAAAAGGACTAAATAAGCGTAAAATTGTATGCATCTAATTTTTTTGACTAGAAAAATGTGTAACAGTAAACATGGCGTGAGGGTGGGGCATCACGACCAATCTGTATATCGTGGACCCCTGGAAGCTAGGAGAACAATATTGAACCTGCCAGCCTGGCACCCGCAACCCAGAAAGTGGATAAGTATGGAATAAGGTAGAAGCGCGACCATAGATGTGAAACTGTTAGTCCGCTAACCGGTGCATTAAGGCATTTTTGGAAAGACCACTAAGAAGATCAATTAGAAAACAAAAGGGATAATAGAAAATGGAAAAAGTAGAAATAGGTAGGGCAGAAAGGCCCATTGTTGCCAACCCATCATTTTATACTCTAATATTATATGCCCCAGATGATAGAAGAGAAGTTACCCATGTTCTTACCTTAATAAATAGAGGCAAGTTTGCAGACCCAATAAAAAAAAGAGAGAGATTTCCATAGTTTCTATACCTTTTAGAAGATTTTACCACAGAACCCTCTACTATTGCATAGAACAATTCATCTTCGTGTCCAACCAACCTATTTTTTCCAAGGTAGCAACGTTGAATATGAAATGGACATGAAATCAAGTTAGTATGAAGACATACATGTAAAATAAAGAGAAACAGGTCTATTTATTCCAATGTAACAGCAAACAGAATACGCATAATATATTATATTTGAAGGAAGAAAAGAAGGAAAAATAAATAAATAAATAAAAGAAAAAGGTGCAAAGCAGCAGAACAAGCACAACAAATATACAGATAGTAAATGAAAAAATGAACACCGGAATATGAAATAAGTGTTAAACTTTTAAATTAAAATAAAGTACCAAGGCAAGTGTTTCTCTTCCCTAGGTGCCTAAGGGGGAGAAATTGCCGAATATGGGTCTTAGTCAAATTAATTTGTGAGATGCAAATTAAAAGATAACTTTATGATTAAATTGAGGGTGAGTGAAGAGACACCAAATCTCAGCCACCCATCTGATCTAATCTCAACCGTTAGATTAGAAAACTCCTCACCTTCCCTCATGAGGTTGATTAAGGCAAGTGGACGCACCCATTCTTGGGCAAGAAGAAAAGAGACTCTTGGTGAGATGCCAAGAGGTTCTTGGTGAGATGCCAAGAACAAGGAGTTGAAGAAATCTTGGTGAGAGGCCAAGAGGCTTTTTGGTGAGATGCCAAGAGAAAGAGGAAGAAACAACAGTATTGTTGAGAGAACAAGAGAGGAGCTGAAGAATTCTTGTTGAGAGAACAAGAGAGAGCAAGAGAGAGGTCAAGCTGAAGAAAAGAGACAGCAGCAACAATTTCTGGGAGCATTGGCATGCACTCCAA
>ML780753.1:297294-318479 GCA_009831015.1 Picea engelmannii
GCTTCTATTAGGTCTTCTTACATCCGCCTTATTCTATTTTATTGAAAGGCCTTATTAATATTGACATTTATTACATACGAATACATTGATCTACCTATGTGCGGGTTAGGACCTTAACAACTGGTGCCAGTCTCTTCCAGATGCAAGTGTCAGTTCTTTAGTAGATTTTCATGTTGCTTTTCACGTGTTTTGTAAAGACCAATTTTCAGTTGATCTTCTTTTTCCCGAGTGTTGTCATGAATTCAATATTTCGAAATTAGAACTTCGTGAAGAGTATACTGCTGAAGAAAATACTCTTCATCATGATCAAGAGATTAATAATCCACACTATGACAACCTTAGCGATGCTTTTGACATCATATCAAACGCATCTACTATTGCAAGTTGTCATGAAGATCAGATTTTTCTCTCTGAAAATTTTGAAGATGTTGAGCAGATTGACAAATTCGTAAGAGATAGTTTCAGATCTGTAACAGATACAAAGGGTTACTTTCAGATAAAGACAGATTGCAGTTGACATTTGCGGGAAGGGTAGCATAAAGGTTCAGATCAGAAATTCAGTTTGTATTTTCCTCCAGCAGAGATCAAGCAGTTTACATCCGGCATTGAGTTTTTTGAAGGAAAGGAAGAGCAGCTGCAACACAATCAATTGGATCAACAGTTCAAAAAGGTATTTCTTTATGAATTCGATGACCCTATTGCTAGCTATTTAGATTCTATGAGCAGCATAAATCCAAGGATATTTTTGTTAGAAGGAGATTGTTTTTATCATCCGCTCAAACCTTTCTTCTGCATGATATGGTCTTTATTATTGTTCAGGTCAAGATTCAACATGATATTAGTAAATCAGTTTCTCACTTGGATGTATTGGAAGTATGTTTTTACTTGATCAATATACTTCTATTGGCTAGATGTAGGAGTAGAAAGGAAAATAAGCTCGCTTTATGAGCACGTAGATCATTTTCAGTTATTGTTGAATAAGAAAAGACACATTGAGTTTTGATGGAATTGTAGTTTTGGAGGTGAAAATTCATTTTGAGCTAAGTCAGAGCTTTCACCAGCGCACAACGCGATTTTACGACCAGTTAGCTGGTGAAAGGCAGTGCTTTGACCAGCTAACTAGCGAATCATAAGGCGAGTTAGCTGGTGAAAGCAGAAAAAGCATTGTTGAAAAGGGACGAGCAAAGTCAGTTGTTCCTCCAAAAGTGTTTGTGCTGGGGTGCATGGAAGAACGTTTGAAAGAAAAAATAATTGAATCAGACAAGATGGTTGATGTAGTTTGCAGGCCTAATACTTACAGGGACTTGCCTCGCTTGCTAGAAGCTGTAGATTATGGTCAAAAGAGGAGGAAACATAAGAAAGGTCAAAATCACTCAGCAAGTGCTCTTATGTCGGCTTCAAATGTCATTGGTACAACTGTGACATCTTCTTTAATAGACAAGCAGGGAAGAAAGAGCTTGCTTATAACGAGTTTCATGGGAATGGCCGCTTCTATGTTGCCGCTTTCTCTGTTCCTTTCCTAGAAAGCATTGGCACAATACTCTGGCACGCTTGCTGTTCTCAGGACTGTCTTGTGTGTCGTCTCATTTTCCTTGGGAGCTGGTCCTGTTCCGACTCTACTTCTACCTTTATGATGATGGAGCTGTGACTGGTTTTGGTGCTCAACACTCATAGTGTTATGCTGCATGGCGCACATTTACAGCTCCAGATTCGTTCAAATGGCAAAAGATGGTTGAAAAATCTAGTTTGGAGAGCAAACTCATCACATAGGTGTGCGTTTTAATCATCAAAGACTCAAAATTTGCTTATGTAATCAAAGCTCGAGCAATTGTCGCCTCAAATTCCATTTATAGATCAGTTATGTCATGGTTTTTGCTGAGCATCTGCCTTCATTAATTGAATGTTGCCTATATCCTTTGTCAAATGGAGATTTCATTCCACGTTTGAACTCCAACTCTTGCTAAAAAATTGATGAGCCTGTTTTCCAGAATACCCTGACTAATAGCTCGAATCAAATGTTTTAAATTACATTGTTATTTATATCTGATCGATGAGTTGATCCATTGGTCAAACCCTAACTCATGTTGATTATCTAAGTATTCCTCCTATCGTTGAGTCATAGTTCAATACTTGTCAAAATTCTGAATACCTATTACCTCGTCAAAATCTTGATTCGATGCTTGCCTGAAACATCTACTCATGTTTGTTGAGTCACAATCGGTTGTTGAGTTATAGCATTTGAATTTGACATATAATCCTTGGTGCGAGTCTTATCTAATGTCTCATGTTGTTGATAAACTGAAAAACCATTAAGAAGGCTATAATCTCGTGCCAAGTCACACTCTTCTCCTCTCCATCTGTCATCAATTTCTATGCTACCTCTCAGCATATATAAAAATAGAAATACCTAAACTCCCGTGAAATAAGGGAAATATCACTTGCATGTTTTTCTACATGCACCAGGCCGCATGCAATAAGGGGCATGAGGAGGTGTCAAGATAATGGGACTATACAGGTGTCAAATTTGTTTCAGGGACGTCGAGGTCACTTACTCAGATCGCAGGGGATCTATTTTTGCAAGACATCCGAGCTAGCTGCGAATAATTCCATTACTCAGTATGTTGAAGTAGTTCTGCCAATGGACAAACAAATAAGCCTGGAAACCCTCCAAATAGAAACATATATTTTTAATCTGCTAGATGAGGACAAAAAGAGCATTCTACATGGAAATTTTGAAAGACACTGGGGCATATTTACATTTGATGGTTAGGTTAAATATGAGATTGATGTAGCGGAAGGCTCAAAGGGTCTGGTGAATGTAGAGAATGTTCAATACCTCTCTCCAAGGTGGTGTGTTGCAAATGATAACCACAATCTTGCTAATCTAACAAGGCACATGTGACAGGCCTGCTCAACTTCAGATTGTACAACCCTATTTTCTGGAGGTTTTTGCAATCATATTGGGTCACCAGAAAATATCTCATATGCTTTTAACAGCTACTATCAATTTCACAACCAATCAGTTGATAGCTGCAATTTTGATGGTCTTGGGATGTTAACAACTGTAGACCCATCAATAGGAGATTATCGGTTTTTGGTTGCAACTAGTGACTCATATGCTTCTAGTCTGTACAATAGTGTAATGAAGCATTGGATAGTCCAATGGACATTTCTAGTATGTACACTGACTTTTCTTGGCAGCACGTTCTAGAATGTTGTACCTGATAGCCATCTATCTATTGTTTTGTCTCTATCTGCAGGATTTTCTGTAATCTTGTCATATTTATTCATGGCCAAAGATGAGAATAGATGATGTGTATATCCTTTTTCTAATAGTCAGTCTCTGGTCATTTGGAAGTCATGCTACAAACGTACCAAATGGAGGATATTTGGTTGTAATCTGTGCTGGAAGTCAAAGGTGAAATATGCAGTGTAAATTCCCAGAGGAGGAAGCCAAACAAACTAGTGGCAGGAAAAGCATCACACCTAAAAGAAGTCAGAGGAAGAGAAGATCCATTTCTCCTCTACCACAGCAAGAGCAACCCTCTTCGTCTAAAAGGAAGAGATCTAAGAGAAAGTTGGCATTTGACAAGGCAGAAGATGCACCTGCAGAGGGTAATCTTCTTAATTTACCTTACTCTGACTCATATCTAGACAGCGGCAGCAGTGACAGTGAAGATCAGGATGAGAGTGAATCTATGTTTGAAGACCATGCTCAGATATTATGGACAAGTCTGGCAGAAACAATTGAGAAAATTGATGATATTTTAGTAGTTGATAGAGTTTTTTTTATGGTGTCATTGCTTAAGTTATTTCGATATCTCTAATTTGTTTTTTCCTCGCTTGCTTAGCATATCAATTCTTCAATCAAGCATTGCAGGTCACCTGAAGTTCAATCATCAAGTGTCGACAACACTTTATCAAGCAGTTGCTGAAGAATCTAACACTCTATGCAGGATCATTGCTGCTCTGCATTATTTTCTTCTCAAAGATAAAACAAAACTTTCACCATCACAGAGGGTAGAATTATAACCAGTTAGCTGATGAAAGGCAGAGCTTTCACCAGTTAATTAGCAAATCTCAAGGTGGAATAGCTGGTGAAATCTGAGACTGGCCAGCGAAAGTGTATCTTTGCCCAGATCGAAGTTTTTTTCAACCAAACATCCTGAAAATAGTTTCTAAAGATGCATATTGAATGTACACATAAAATTCAAGATCCGGATTTGATAAAAAAGGATCTTTGAAGAGGTGCCAAAGTCAGATTAGACGCCTATTTTTGGGGGCACAGAATCAGTTGTTTTTGCCAAAGATAGAAAATTAGATTCTATCATGTTCAAAGAACATATGCGAGCCTTGGAAAGCTATCTACACATATCAGAGGATCTAAAAATGCTTTGTATCTGAAGCTGTTGCTGTATTGATACACGATCCAGAAAAGGTTTACAGAGACACGGTTGCAATCGGCAACACCCTCCGTTGGTGGCTTCACAGCCTAAGTTTTTATTATTATTTTAGACTTATCTGTGGCTTCTTTATGATCGTTCACACAATCCAATGGATCTTTGGTTTACTATAGTCCTTGATCCTGCTTCTATACCTTATGAAAATGCTAGTGGTGGTGCAGCTTGGTTTCCTCATTATGTTTCTGGAAGGATGAAATATGCAATTGGTGAAAATCCTCATTTCTCTCCTAATCATGGAAGATAGTCATGGTGGATGTGCCTATTGACCTCATACTGAGAATTGGAAGCACTGTAAACAGAGAGAGGAGCTTCGTCTAGAAAACCCTGAGGTCTTTGTACTCTTGCAGGTAATCGAGATTCATCAAGTTTTGATTTTTGGGTAAGTTTTTGTTTTCAGTGGTTTAGGCGAGCCTGTGTGTGCTCATTAACCACCGAAAAGGCTGAATGACTCCATGGACCAATACTAAAGGCACAAGGTCTGCTAGGTTCTTGGAGACCTCACAGGGAGGTATACATCCCAGTTGGAGCCAGATGTTAGCGATAAAAAACGCACCAGCATTTTTGAAAGAACGATGCCTAATATTGTAGGGAAAATTTTGATAGCTTCCTGGCCTCCAAATGGAGATTTGAAAGCACCATTGGAAATCTTAGGATTTGTAGATGTCGATCAACTATTTAAGCATGCAAAACGGACTCTCCATGACTGAGAAATTTGATTTTGAAAAAATATGCGCTTTCACCAGCGCATAAAGCAGAATTATAACTAGTTAGCTAGTGAAAGCTCTGCCTTTCACCAGCTAAGGAGAGGATTTTCGGGTAAATTAGCTGGTGAAAGCCTGTCACGGCCAGAATAACTGAATTTTTGCCCAGATCGATATTTTTTGGGTTTGAATGGTTTGAAATCTTCTTTAATAAGCTGGTTATGAATTATCAAATCAAAATCTGAAGGCCATTCTTGGAAATGAAAGTCAAAAGGGAATTTTTTGACTAGATTTGGTCATTTTCAAGGGCAAAATGATAGGTATTTTTGGCACACATCATCAAATTTGAATTCCACTTTCAGAGAAACAGATCAAAGAGCTTTGGAAGGCTAGGCTACACTTCATCAACTTTCAACCAATGTTTGAAGACCTAAAGATAGAGATTGACCTCATCTTGAGGATCTCTCCTTATCTTTTGTAAATCAGTTTTGACTTTCTATTTTTAGAATATCAGATCCATTCTTTTAGGATCTGAAAAATGATTGTAAAAGGCTATAAATGCCTAGTTTTTCTAAGAGTCTAGGGGTTCAATTTTGGATACTCTTTGGCTATTGTACTAAGACACTTATTTTTCAATACAGAATTAGTCTTCTTTTGTTGTTAATGACAGATTTCTTCATCTATTCCATGTTCTGTACTTTATTTCAGTTTAGTTCAGCTATTAAGAACTGTCATCTTCTTATTTAGCTCATAAACTTGAACTAAAGGAATTCTTGCTGGCTTGTATGATCCTACACACTGCCGTACTTGATTATCTAGATCAGTTTTCTCCATACCTTTTGATATTACTTTGTCTATTCATTGATTCCTAAAAGCACTTTTTCATTCGATTGCATTGTGAGTTGTCTTCTCATTAGCTACTCTCTATTATTCCATTGATCCACACTTTCATTATTCATGATTTATAAAGTTACCAAGCATCCTTAGCCTACAACCCTAAGGAGTTTCTTGGAGTGATAACATGAAGCACCAGCAAAATCTCACAGTAGAACAGATATCGACCTCACTAGACAGGGAAAATAACACAATTGCATGTCGACTCGTGGGTGTAGAGGTTGAAAACCATAAAGCAGCCAAAAAATCAACAACAATAATAATAATAATAAAACATCTCCAACTACCGGCGCATGAAACCAACCCTGCAAAGCCGAATCAAACAAAAGAAAACAACAAGCACCAAACGAGCGAGAAAGCACAAACAGGCCCAACTGCATCCCCATGTCCCCAAAGTGTAAAACCGAGTGAATTTGATCTGGATTTTATGAGCAAAACTAAATGAATACAGATTATTAATAGGTTCTAACACAAAATAACATAGATACATTAAAACTGGTTTTCTATTCAATAATGAGATAAGCTGAAAATGTAAAATGTAGCGGAAAAAAACTTGTTGGAATGGTGGTGGCTTATCTCTGAGAAGAGATGTGATGGATGTGCTCATTCACAATAAGATGATTACAATGAGGCTCTAAAGGCATTTTTACAATAATAAGGAATTCCAAAAACCCTAGACATCCAAAAACCTAACCCTTGGAGATGAAGCGCCAAAAGCCATGTGGGCCCCATTTGGGTATGTCAGTACATCAACTTCTCGGGGTCGTAACTTTTGCATACGATCTTAGTTTTAGGCATATGATAGCCCGTTGGAAAGGTATCGTCGAGGAGATTCATTTTAGGTGCAATGTTGAAAGAATTTACATATTGCAAATCTGTTTTCCCAAAAAACATCGTTTAGGGCCTCAAAACGACTCCGAAAGTGAAAACTGCTAAAAATACTAAATTACCAAAATTGCCAGAAAAATGTTTTGAGCCAGTTGGAAAAGGTGGGTGGCCACTGGTATCCACCTAGATCAATCCTTCCTCATTATGAATCAATGGTCTTCGTTGCGTTGAGGTTCCCCATTAGATGAGGAAATTTCTGTTGAATTTGGCCCCGGGTGAGCCACTTGCCTTGGTGCAGGAGTTGCCTTGCTTTGACGACTCGATAAATATGGATCCTTTGTTGTCGATTTCCCTTGATATATGTGTCCAAAATATGATCATTGGATGCATGTTGTATGCAGTCGGGGTTGAGCTCTCTTGGTGTAAATTGTTCTACTACTTATGAGGTGTCCAATAATGGTGGGAAATAAGGGCAAAGGAGATCCATGTTGAACACTGGGTGCAGACCAAGGAAAGGAGGAATGTTGAGCTCAAAATCATTATCCCCCATGGCCTTGGTGATCCAGAATCGGATCTAGGAGGCTTCTCAGGTCCAAAAAAGGCTCAAAAATGAAAGTTCTTGGAATTAGATGAAATCAATTCCATTGCAGTCGGCTCGTTGTGTTGATTCCGACCATATATTTACTTTCTCAAACGAGCTTCGTATGCGAGATTTATCGCACTCTAATCAGTTTCCCAAACAACTAAAAAGTCAACACGTCAACTAGAAAAAGTCAATGATGATGTCAGCATGATGTCCTATTCACGTCATCATGCTGACATCAGCAAAGTGACATGTGGCAGCACAACAATAGGGTGACTAGACAGTGACAGGGACCAATTGCATGTTTACATGTGGCATCATGGAGGACCAATGAAAGGGTGCCATGTGGCCTAGACGTGGGATGCCACATGGCACCCCATCACTAGTTTGAATGGAAAAATTTTATGGAGCTCATGGGCCTCGACCCCATGACCGGTTGAAAGGAGAAAGGACTTAAGAATAGGCCCATTGCCAACGCACCAACTTTATTACTTGTGATATCATATCCCTTTAATTTTATTTAAAATGTAATATATTAGAGTATGGGGTGAAAAGGGGTTGGGGCTAAGCCCCAACCCATGGTTCATTGGTGAATGTGACCACCGATCAGAAAAAGGGCACGGGGCACACTACTAAAACCACCAACGCACATTTTTTTATGGAACTTCCACCATGTAATATGGGGCTAGAACCACGGGCTCAGCGCCTGGGAAAGGGCGCAGTCCCATTGCATTGCACCATATGCCTACAAATCAAGGAGCTAGCGTGATCTTGGGGCCAACGCTTGGGCATATTAAGGTGCATGTGGCCAGAATAGGGGGGGCACGCACGTGATTTGGGGGCTTAAGCCCATATTTTTATATAGAGTGGGTTTTATACTATGCTTTTTGGATTTTTATTTTATTTTATTCAAGTTAATGGAGGATTTGGCCATTATTGGGAGATATTGCGCTCTTTTTGAGCCCAGATTTTGGGAGGAAGTTGGGGATGGATAACCAAATTCAGATCTATAAAAAAAGGCATGTTTGAGGCCATGAAGGACAGTCATAGCAGATTTATGTTGAAGCAAAGAAAAGCCAAATCCATTTTGATGCAGGGAAGATGTTGAGGAGCAGACACTTCCAGGCCATTTTTGGGAGCTCTGGACATCTGTTTTGAGTGTTGTTTTTTCTGTTGGGTTCTAAAGATCTTGAAGAACAAGACTAGATCAGTCTCATATCCCTATGGCACTACTGTGATGTATTTTTAGCTTTTAATAGAAATAAAGAAGCCTCCCCCACTGAGACAAAGGCTCGGAGACGTAGGCAATTTTGTGCTAAACTCCATTATCACTTCTCTTATTATGGTTTTCTTCTCTTATTGCTTCATTTAAGTTCTGTATATGTGTTCATGGTTGTGATATATTCTCCTATCTTCTTCCTCTTTCATTAAGCTTCATGAATGGTTAATGATCACATGGAATTAAAAACTCAACCACAGTCATTAAAAGATTCTTTTCAGATCATTTGGTGATGGTGTACGGCCCATAATGGAGTGGGTGAAGATTCTGATGGGGTCCTGTAAGGCGTTCTTTCTGCAAGTGAAACCAAACTTTGTCGCCCACCTGAAACTTATGTGGCACTCAATGTTAATCATGGTGTTGTTTGTACTTGTCACTGGACTTCTGTAGGATATCTTGAACCTGTTGGCAGATGTGTTGGATCTGCTCAATGAACTGGGTGGCTTTGTCAACTTCAATTGGAGGAGGAGATGAGTCGATCGAGGTGACTGCAAGGGGAAGTGCAACATCTATGGGACCCAATGGTTGGAATCCCAACCCCACCTGAAAGGGGCTATGGTTGGTTGAGCTATGGAGGGCTCGGTTGGGCTCGGTTGTAGCTATGCTAGACATAGAGAAGGCTCTCATCCCATGTGTGAGGGTGCTTTGAATTATAAATGTGAAGGATATTCACAATCATTCAATTTACGACTTTAGTTTGGCCATATGTCTGGGGATGGAAGGCCGTGGATTTGGTGAGCTTGGTGTCCAGTAGTGACCAGAGGCTTGACCAGAATGTGCTGAAAAATAGATTGTCTCGATCCGAGACAATGGTTTGTGGGAGTCCAAAATGTACCCAGACTCGTTCAAACAAGAGCTTAGCAGTGGCCTCTGTTGTGATTCTCTTCTTACAGGCAACTAAAATCACCATCTTAGAAAAGTGATCAACAACCACAAAAACACAGTCATTTCCCCGCTTGGTGGACAGGAGGCCCGACATGTAGTCCATTGAGATGGATTTCCATGGCCTGTCAGGAGTAGGAAGAGGGGTGTATAAGCCTAGTTTCTTAGTGGTCGGTTTGGCAATAGCACAGGCAGTGCAGGACCTGATATACTTGTTGACCTCTTGTCAAAGTTTCGACCAGTAGAAATGTTTCTATAGCATCACCACTGTCTTTTCGATTCCGAAGTGTCTTGCCACCTGACTATAGTGGGATTTCCAGATCAGCTTCGCTCACTTGCTTGATGGAACACAGATATGGCCCAGACGACACTACAACCCATCCTGAAGATGGAAATTATTGACAACCATGTTTGCACCCAACATTTGGTAGGTGGTGGCGAAGTTTGGGTCTGTCTTATAGAGTTGGGGCCATCCAGAAGTCTCATGGACGCAAGAGTCTAACATCATGGTGAGTGTTGCGATTGGCGGTCTGCTGAGGTAATCAGTGACGTGATTGGTGCTTCCTATTTTATACTTGATGTTGAGGTGGAATTGCTACAAGTATGTGGACCACTTTTGATGGAAATCATTCTGCAATTTTCCTTGTGTCTACATGAACTGCAGTGGCTTATGATCAGTGTGGATGGTTGTCTCCTTCCCAAGAATGTAATGTCTCCACTTGCAACAGGCTTGCACAATGGAGTACATTTCTTTGTCATAAGTAGGGTACTTACGGACAACATCGGATAGTGTCTCACTATGATAGGCCACGGGGTGGTCGTGCTGAGTGAGAACGACGCCCACAACATAGTTTGAAGCATCTGTCTTGATCTCAAAGGGCTGCTACAGGTCTGGTAGTGAAAATACTAGGGATGAGAAAAAGCGTTGCTTCAAATAATTGAATGCTTGTTGTTGGTATAGGCCCCACGCAAAAATTTTCTTACCACCATCCCTGGTTATTTGGCTGAGGGCCCATGCAATATGGGAGAATCCCAACATGAACCTGCGGTAGAAATTGGCAAGGCCCAAGAAGCTTCAAAAATCAGTGAGTGTGGTTGGGGCTGGCCAGTCACGGATGACTTGGATATTGGTTGGATACACATGTATGCCATGTTGATCAATGATGTAGCTCATGTAATGGACCCTGTCCATGCCGAAGGAGCATTTTTCCAAGTTGTTGTATAGCTTGTGCTATCACAGGGTGTGTAGAACCTGTTGAATATGTTGCAAGTGTTCGGCCCAAGTATTGTTGTAAATGAGAATGTAGTCCAGATACACCACTACAAAAGTATTAGTGAATGGTCATAGGATATCATCCATCATCCTCTTGAAAGTGGTCGGACCAATTGTCAAACCAAAGGGCATAAACAACCATTCAAAAAGGCCTTCCTTTGAATTGAAGGCAGTCTTCCATACATCTGTCGGTTCTATCAGGACCTGGTGGTAGCCAGACTTCAGATCAATCTTACTAAAGTATTTGCCCCCCGTGAGTTGATCAAGAAGGTCATCGATTCAGGGAATCGGGTACTGGTTTCTGACTGTGATTTTATTCAGAGCCCGATAATCAATGCAGAGTCACCAGGTTCCATCTTTCTTCTGTACCAGCACGATTGGGCTCCTGCAAGGTGATGAGATGGGACGGATGTGCCCCTTGTGGAGAAGTTCTTGGATTTGTCACTTGACCTCCTCCTTCTCTAACAGATAACGATGATAGACTGGCCCATTGGGCAGTGGTGCGTTGGGGTTCAAATCGATGGGATGCTTGACCTGACAGTGCAGAGGTACCCCAGTAGGTGAGGAGAATATATTTGAGTATTCTTCAATGACCTTATATACTTACTTATGTTGTGTGGAGAGGTTGGTCGCAGAGACCCTAGATGTGGTTGTGATCTTTTTCTTATTCTGAGAGCGAATCATGAAGAAGAAAAACCTCCCCATCTAAGAGATGACCTTCCTACATTGCTTAGCAGAGATCAAGGAAATAGCACTAAGTGGGACTGCCTCAGGTATCCTGTACAATTTTATGTTCAAAGTAATAATAACACTACAAGGCCTAGACTCATATACAGCATGATGTTTCCATAAATAGGGTTGGCCCAAAAGAACATCACAAACTTCGAGAGGATAAACATCACACAATACCTCATCTTTGAAGGGCTTGATGTCGTATGATAGTCGACACTATTGGCTGACGTGGAGATCGCTTGCTTGGCAGAGCCATCCAATGGTGTAGGGTTGTGGGTGCAGATTTGTCGGCAGGGCCAGCCGCTGACGACCTCTGCTGAGATGAGGTTCTTCTGGCTATCTCTATCAACGATGAAGTGAAATGAGGTGCCTTTTACGCACATCTGTGAATGGAAGAGGCGCTCCCCTTCTTCTGGCTCTTCTGGTTCACCATGTTGGAGCTTGGTGGTAGCAACAGTGGCACTGGGTTTTGCATCAATGATCTGTCTTCCCCTTTCTGGTTCTATCTCAGAGTCAGAATCTGCATCTGATTTAGAGGCTTTCACTTTGGCCACCAGCGACTACTTTGAGCGACAATCAACGGTGTTATGCCAAGGGCTCTTATGGAAGTCACACCACTTCCCGATATCTTTCTTTTTCCTTCTAGTGTCCTTATTTGCTTGCGGCTTGGACTAGTTTTCCTAATACTATCCATCTTTTCTCTATCCTTTGTTTTGTGGGTTGGGGCCACCCTTTCCTGGCTTTTGTTGTCAGGGGTTCCTAGGCCCAAATTGCCGCATCTTTTGTTTGAGCTTCTGCTCGATTTTGACGGCATATTGGTAGGATGCGCCCAAGGATGAGATGTAAAGAAATTCCATTTCGGTTTAGATGTATCTATGCAGAGCACCGTGATACTTGAGCACCAGATGTCGCTCTGAATCTTTGATACCCAGCTTGGTCGGCAAGGTATGGAAGATATTTGTGAAATCTAGCACTGCTTGGTCTCTTTATTGCCGCAGAGTGATCCATTTGGTATACAAGTCGTCATAACTTCTGACAAGGTAGTATTGTTCCTTAATAGCATCCCTGAAGGATTCCCAGGTGGCTGTGACTATAAATAATGAGGGTTCCTTTGTTTCCTTTTGCTCACAGAAATTTTCCCCCCAATCTTTGACATGGGGAACGACTTTGAGGAGCAAAAAAGTAATATTTTCTCTATTCGAAAAGTTATGGATAGAAAAATACTCTTCTAGCAGATTCAACTACTTGTCTACAACATTTGCATCTATCTGACCCTCAAATATAGGAATATCGAAGTTTATTTGTACCTTGAAGGGGGCGGTGCCTCCGCTCGAAGAAGATGTGTTGTCTGTTGGTAGCCATCGAAGGATTTGTGTGAAACTATCCATCATCTCGTTCCTCTGTTGTGTGAGGGATTCCTCAATCAACAGTTTGTAAGGATCTCCTGTCCCATCATCTTCATTTTCTCCTGCCATGAGAGGTCGCTTGGGCGTGCAAGAGCTTTTGTCCTCAAGAGAGACAAGCTCAAGACCCAACTCTTTGTACTCCATCCTCATTGGGAACATACATTAAGACGACAAGGAGAAGACCGCTCTGATATCGCTGATCCAGATTTTATGAGAATAATGAAATGAATACAGATTATTAACAGGTGCTTAACACAAAATAATAGAGATACAGTAAAATTGGTTTTCTATTCAATAATGAGATAAGCTAACACTGTAAAATCCAGCGGAAACAAACTTGTTGGAATGGTGGCGGCTTATCTCTGAGAAGAGATGTGACAGCTACGCTCATTCGCAAGAAGATGATTACAATGATGCTCTGAAGGCCTTTTTACAATAAGAAGGAATTCCAAAAACCCTAGACATCCAAAAACCTAACCCTAGAAGATGAAGCGCCAAAAGTCATGTGGACCCCATTTGGGTAAGTTAGTACATCAACTTCTCAGGGTCGTAACTTTTGCATATGATATCTGTTTTAGGCGTATGATAGCCCATTGGAAAGGTAACGTCAAGGAGATTCATTTTAGGTGCAAACTTATTTTTAAACCTATTTTCCCAAAAAACATTGTTTAGGGCCTCAAAACAGCTCCGGAAGTGAAAACTGCTAAAAATAGTAAATGACCAAAATTGTCAGAAAACTGTTCTGAGCCAGTTGGAAAAGGTGGGTGGCCACCGATATCCACCTGGATCAGAAGAAAACAGAACCAGCAACCCACGAACCAACGAGCCAGTGAACAAGCAACAACCACCGAACTAGTAAACAACATGTGTATCTCCAACGATTACAAAACTGCAACCGAAGCACAAAAGGAACCTGAAACATATGACGAGCATGCTAGTAGAAATATGCAAACATTCTTACTTGCAAAATGAAAACACTGAACAACAAACAAGGAATATAAAATGAAACTATGGCATGGAAACTTACTTTGGAACGATGAAAGGCAAAAGCACGGGTCAAATTGTGAACCAAACAACAACAAGCAGTAATCGATGAACCAGCGAAGAAGAAGCACTCACCGAACCAATAAACAATGTATGTATCTTTAACAATGACAAAATTGCATTGCAAAGCTAGAAGAAGTATGAAACATACAATGCATATTCAACTGGCAGTGGACAACAATATTGTGCAAAATCACTGCAACATTGTATGGAAAATTTCGAGGAAAAATGTACTCCGAGAAGCGTATTTAGATAAACATTTAAGTCTGTCAGACTGTCTAAGGACCTCGCGATATGCAAACATTTAAGCTGTCGGGCCTGTTGGAGGACCTTGCGTCATGTAAACATTTAAGTTGTCAGGCCTATTCAAGCACCTCAAAAAAAGTGTCAATACATTCCAATACAAATACATGCGGCAAGGACGTTATAAAATTTGGAATTATCGATCACTATAAAGCTTGGATATCTAAACATTTCAATATGATTAGTATAAATAAAAACTTTTGGATATATTCAGCTAGCAAAAAATGCTAAGACAAACATTCAAAGTAATGCTAGCATTAATCCACCTTCAAGCAATACATAGGAAAAATACATGATTCAAAAAGATTGTATACGATAAGAAAGTTTGGATATGTTACCATATAAAACATTGGGAATAGAGAAGCCGACAATAAGACCTCCAATCTGTGATCCAATCAGAGCAGTACATATATGGTACTTTTTATTATATAAAAATCAATGTTTTTAGTTTCCTAACTCCAACAATAGATATTATGCAAATATTTCTGGTCAAAGGACAAACTAATATATAGTCAACAAATTCTCGATCATTATAATCCCTCTATGTCTACAAAAAGCACTAATAATTACACTTCAATATGCATATTTTATAATAAATCAAAGTTTATACAAAATAATTTCACTTCAATATGCATATTTTATAGTAAGTTAAAGTCTTATATTGAAGAAAATAAAGGAAAATCTCATTTATCATTCTATTTAGCTCCTCTCGAAATCCAAAAGGGAAAACAAAACATGCACTCTTAAATAAAATAAAAAAACACTAAATTTAATCCTTTTGAAAGTTATTACACATTTGAATATTTATTTTTATATTATATTATAAGAATAATTTGTAAAAATTATAAATTTGAATATTTATTCATATTTTATATTATAAAAATAATTTGTAAAAATGTTAAATTTCATTTTTAAATTTAAATATTTATTTATTTTTATATTATGTTATAAGAATGATTTGTAAAAATGTTAAATTTCATTTTTTTATATTATAAATAAATTAAGAMAAATTTAAATATATATTTTTTAATTATATTATAAAAAAAATTAAAATTATATTATTGTATTTAATAWATTATATATATATAAACTCCCATCCCAKCCATATTGTCATAGTATTAGAATTCTATTAAAAAAAAAAACCTTAAAATTTATCATTTAAATATAAAAAGCAAAAACCACTCGCCATGGCCAGGCAGAGGGAGCACAACGAAGTAGAAAACAAAAGCTTCCCAATAAAACAATAAAATCACCGGTATATGTCGTTTTCATTTTCCTTATAATGGATTTGATTTGATGTTGAAACTACAAACAAACAATTTAAATAATGTATTTWTTTATATTGAAATCCTAWCCTAAAATGTATCCCACATAATTTGATTTACAAGTGATGATATGTTGTTAATATAAAAATAGAGGTTTTTTAATATAAAAAAAAAATTTGTTTATTTTTTTTTAGGTTATATTATTTAGAAAAAAAWTTGAGGTATTTTYTTTCATTTTGAAGATGATATCTATAGTAAATTTGAAAGAGCATGAGRTCRATTAACAAYAWCAACATAATAGGCTCAAAGCCATTATAATAATATAYTAGTTAATAGTTCAACATATCATTTGYTAGAATTGCATTTGGGTGGGARGATAACAATCATTCCTCCCAACTACTCAGACTAWATAYAATTGACATAAAAAATTGTTGTTTATATTAATAAATATAATAATAATAAAAATAATAAAGAGAAAATTAAAAAATATTTTAAAATATTATTTRTAATTAAAKATAAGGAAAGTAAAAGTATTATAAGTAATTGATGTGGTGAATACATTCTATAGGTRTATGGTGAATCTCCTCTGTGGTAAATCTCATAAGTAAATCATGTTAGTAACTATTCAAACCCTAYTTTTCTTATTTATTTATTTTTCTTTTCAATATGAGTAATATAAGGTTGATACATAAATTTAATAGAGGAAGGTTAGTGACTATTCAAATCCTACACTGAATCAGGAAGTTTCTTATTTATTTATTTTTATTTTCAATATGAGTAATATAAGGTTGATACATAAATTTAATAGAGGAAGGTTAGTGACTATTCAAATCCTACACTGAATCAGGAAGTTTCYTATTTATTTATTTTTCTTTTCAATATGAGTAATATAAGGTTGATACATAAATCTAATAGAGGAAGGCCTAAGAGAGTAACCCTAGATAGTCTGCATAAATATATAGAATCAATAGAAACATGTAAAGAAGAGAGAGAAGCCAAACTTCAAAGTGAGTTAGTAACAATGCTTGATAATAAATTTAGATCTTTAGAAGATAATATTCAGAGACAAATAGACAATAAACTATTAGGGTTTAACACTCAGTTACAGAAAATGGAGGCTAGATTACAAGAAATAGAAAAAAACAATCAAAGTAGGAAGAAGAGGTCAAAGAAAATAACAATGGTTTAAAACTAAAATGGAGGCTAGATTACCATAAATAGAAAAAAAATAACCAAGGCAGGAAGCAGAGGTCGAAGAAAATAAAAATCTTAGGAACAAGATTAAAGAGAGGAAATGAATAAGTTCATAGAGTTAGACCATGAGCTTAACAATAGAGCTTTGAACCTCATAATTTTTGGTATAAAAGAATAAAAAGATGAGGATACATTAGCAATAGTTGAACATAAAACAAATCACAAATTGAAACAAAAAAGTTGGACAAAATAATTGAACATAAAGATAGGTTGATTCATGTTATGGTAAGCTCTAATGTCCATATATACGACATACTTAGTAAAGCTCGGAGCTTAAAATGGCGAAAATTTATAAATGAAGACATGATTCTAAAAGATCAAGCTAAATTAAGGAAGGAGGCTCAAAAGGCGAATCCTTTATTGAAATCCTAACCTTCTAAGTCATCAAAATTTTAGTGATCTTGGAATGCTTCAAAATAATATTAACCATCATCATCATTATCATCATAATTTTTGTAAATTAAAATATTTTGAAAAATAAATATTTTATAAAATTATATTTTATATTATAAATAATAATACATGTTAAAAGAGAAAAGAGAGTGTTGATAATTTCAAAATATTTTTGATTAATTTAACAATTAATTTCAATATGAAAATTATAATTTTAATCATACTTATTTTAATATAATATAATATAATATAATATACAAATAAATGCGATTCTATCTACATAGAAAAAGTAAAACTATGAGATAAGAGTGTACCTCAACTCAATACTTTTTCAAAGTAAAACTATGAGATAAGAGTGTACCTCAAATCGATACTTTTTCAAAGTAAAACTATGAGATAAGAGTGTACCTCACATTAATACTTTTTCAAATTATTTTTATAACTTCTTGGGTTGTAGTTTAAGGATCTATTTAATCTTGTAATAAACTTTTTTTTGGTTGTCAAAATTTAGTGATACAAAGAATTAGAGCTTGTATAAAAAGTTGGAGTTTGTATCAATCTAAAACTTTGATCAAATTTTTAACAATCTAGATCTATTTAAAATTCAGAAGGGCATTGTTCCATCATGCACAGGCCTTGGATCATGTTAAAACTTTGTTCATGCTTGAAATTTATGTCAGATTCTTATCATATTTATGGCTAAAAAAACAATCCATTTGCTACAAAAATATACTCCATGGCATAATGGTTAAGATAGGGTGTAGTCATAATGACCTAAGTTCAAACTCCAATAAACATAAAACCTTGGGAATGAATTTCACAATAATTCATAATAATAATCCCCCTTGTTTGTGGGACAAGGGACCCCCTCCATGCAATGTTTTGACTGCTAAGTCTATTAAGGAGTACATAACCCCTATGTGCAATGTTTTGATTGTTAAAGTCTACTGAGGAGTACATACCCTACCCCCCTATGAAACTTGTGACCTCCTAAGAGGAAACACATGTTCTTAACCATTAAGTCCACTCAAGTTGTACCATTTATAACATTCCAAGGATTCAACATGTTGTCCACAATGGTGTTGAGTATTTGACTAGCTTTATATTAGTAATTGTCCAATTAAAACATATTAATAAGCTCATAATTTTTTATTAAATATAAAAAATCATTTTTATATTAATAATTGTCCAATTAAAATTCTCAAATAAGATATATTAATGATCTCATTTGTTAAATATAGAAAATCATCCTTTATATGCAATTTTTTCTTTAAAAGAAAAATATAAAATTGATTTACATTAATTATTTATATATATAAAATAATTACTTGTATAATAATACTCTTTAATATAATTAATCATTTGCTTTTATCTATTTTTATAATTATTTTATTTAATAATTTAATATATATTCTTTCATCTTTCGAGAATTAAATTTTAATATATTTGCTTTCTACTCATCATTTTTTATTAGACCACTCACTTTTTCACCTTTATTTATAACAAAACCCTATCATCATTATTTTTATCTATTTTATAATTATTTTATTTAATAATTTAATATATATTTTTTCATCTTTTCAAAATTAAATTTTAATATATTTACTTTCTACTCATCATTTTTATTAAACCCACTCACTTTTTTTACTTTAATTTTAAACAAAACCCTATCATCATTCCGGTTACATTTCAAGTCATTTTTCTACTATGTCTCTCTCACGTGACATTATCCCTTTTTCATCATATCTCCTCTTTTTGAAAAAGAGAACCATGTCATCATCCCCTTTCATCTGCTCATTTTTCTAGTGTATCTCCTCTCTTTTTCTCTTAGCAGCCAGAATACCTCTTATGTTTTTCTCTTAGTGTGACAATTATGAATATAATAAACCATAAAAATAAGTCATATAATCAAATATCTACATAGATCCATTTGAATATAAGTGAACAATTAAGGTAAAAAATTTCAAATTTATTCCTAACAACACAAATGCAATCACATTTAGTATTGTTCAAGCAAATCCAATCAAATAATTAAATATTAAATTATGTGTGATTAGGTATTAACTAACAAATGCATCATCTATACTTCAAAGCAGCGTGGATCTAAGTGGAAATGTTATAATATGATTAGTACAACCACAACAATATTAACAATTTGAATTGAAATCATGTTACTACTCTTTAATATGATAAATAATGAAGTTGATTTAATTAAAAAAAATGAATTCATAAATTATACTTTAAAGGAGCATGGATCTAAGTGGAAATTTTCTAATATAATTAATACAACCACAACAATAATTATAACAATTTCAACTGAAATCGTGTTACTACTCTTTAATATGATAAATAATGAAGTTGATTTAATTAAAAAAATGAATTTATAAATTATATTTACATTGTTAGAGTAATCATAGTAGTAAACTCAAATTGGAATTTTCATTAATTAAATAAAATAGTACAACTAGATGTGATAAATACGAAATTTGTTATGTTCAAATGTGTTGGAACAAATGATAATGGATAAGGAGTTTCATGCCATTGATCAAGGCTCGGTTCTTAGGTTCTTAATAGGGCTTCTTTTCCCCCTCAAAATTCACATGGTGTGTTGGGAGGTAGTGAACGAATGTTTTAGGCTTGCACTATCCTCCATGTGCACACATAAGTGGCTAAAAACCCACCATTTTGTCTTCCTTGAGAGTGGAAACTAATCGTCATAGTAACATAATAGTTGCCAAAATTTGCCAAAGGTCGGGTTGCATCCAATAGACAAGAATGATGTGTTTATCACCATTGACTAAAGTTCGATTATCATGAGGCTTCACCTAGCCCCTCAAGGTTGGCATGCACCTCCCCAAAAAGGTAGTGGTCAAATGTGTGAGTCTTGCACTACTCACGCACACATAAGTCCAACAAAGCCCGCCTTCTTGCCATCCTTAAGATCATACACTAATCATTATCGCAACATAATAGTTGCCAAAATTCTAGTCTATTGCATTGTGTCTAGCTACAAATTGGGGCACTTGGTGTAATGATGAATTGGATCCAAATCTTGATCATGCCCCAAATTGGTTGTATTCAAGATTACGTGGAAGAAAAAACAAAAAATCAACAAACATGGAGCATGTTACAAGAATTCAACCAAACACCATTGTGTTTTCAATCTTAGGGTGTTGTAGGAATAATCTACTAGGACATACAAAATGGTTCATTTTGTGTCTATTCATATCCCAAATTGCATATGTGTACATAATTACACCAAGAAAAGTTATGTGCTCATACCGTCTGAGGTGGAAGAAATATCTCACGTGGAAGAGAACATGTTATTCTGTAATATCTAAAGTTTAAAAATAAAAAATAAATTGACCTTTGATTTCTTTGGTTTATATATGTTCTTTAAAAAATCTTAGCATAGATCCATCCTAATTGTAACTCTTTTAAGCAACAAAAGGCTTGCACTTAGGCCTTTTATTGATCCATGTCGATCCTTGATAGATATGCAATTAATATATTTATGTTAGTTAGGAAGATGAATATAGATAGATAGATATATTTTGTTAGACCATCCATGTGATTGAATCACCATATCGGACAACAAAGTTTACATTTTTTGCACCAATGTTTGATCCCCTTCACTTCACATGAAGGACTAGTTGTGTCATTGAATTCTCTCTCAACCATATTCTTCTTGCTTGCTTCATTTTTTCAACCAACCTTGTTGTTCCTCTCCCTAGATCCTCCTAAAAAATTGATCCCTAGTCTCTAATATCCAAATTTGACTTCTTCTTGATTTACAAGTATGTTGCTCAATGCAGGAGAAAGAGATGCTAAAACTTCTACCTCCCCATTTCCATGTACTCAACATAACCTTTCATCCCACAACCC